>BSQZ01000053.1:630000-682500 GCA_033239005.1 Lamellibrachia satsuma
TGGTCGATCGTCACGCACCACTTGTGCAGCGTTATGTCACCGAACGACCTCGCATTCCATGGTAGTGTCAGGAACTCAGCGATTTGAAACGTCAGGTCCGTCTGTTTGAACGCACATGGCGACGCAACAGAACCAGCGACCATCGTATTTCTAATAGTAAACTGCTCGACCGATACTGCCGGACGCTGGCTTCCACGAAAGCTGCGTGTTACAGTAAAGAAATCGAGTCAGCCTCGAACGACAATCGAGCAATATTTCGTATTGCGAATTACCTTCTCGGTCATAAATGCACGAACCTTCTTCCCAACGACACTAGTGGGCCTGTCGCTGTGACTGATCGTTTCGCTTATCACTTTGCCGACAAGATCATAAGGTTGTTTACAATTCGAAAATTTAGATAGTTCAGTGAATTGTCAGAAAGAATGGAATATCGGTTAGAATAAGTATTACTATTACACATATATTTTACACAAACGTCTTATGGACATATATTAAGAAACCGTTTTTGTTAACAGAGGCAGTATTTTTCCCGGACTCAAATTCAGCTAGTGATAAAAGGGGTTTGTTTACAAGTCGTGAATTAAACTGGTGTTTCAAACTATCGTTAACACTGTTGAATATATATGAGATAATGTGATAACTTTACATAAATTACGTACATAAGCTAATATCTGACATAGTAAACGTTTTCAATAAAAAGGAATTAACAGCAGGATATTAGCGTAAGTTGGTATACATTGAGTTCATTATTTTATTTACACAGTGTTCTCCGTATTCGTTAGGTGGCAGGAATTTTGTTGGCTCTGGCGAGCTTAGCACAAAAGACATAGTTAGCAAGTATATTATTGTCAATATTAAATTAAATCTTAAATAACCCAGCCTAATGTGTTCCTTTGAACACAAAAACAGCCTTATTCTAGGCTAACGTAGCAATCAAATTAAGACTAAATTCTGTGATGGCGCCGAGCAAGCGGCAGGTAAAGGCCACCAGGCATTTAATATGCGGTAGTTGCAGCATCTTAGTTGTAACTCCAGAATTGGTAGTTAGGAAAATAAAGGCAATGAAGGATAACAAATCACCGGGAGTGAATGGGATTCCTCCAAAATTACTAATGGAAACAGTAGATCAAATCAGTATACCACTTGCAAGAGTATTCAACTTGTCATTAAAAGAGGGAGTTGTTCCGTTTGAATGGAAAGAAGCAAAATCATACCATTATTTAAAAAGGGTTCGAGAAATAAGTCAGAGAATTACAGAGCAGTGAGTTTAACGTCAGTGATTTGTAAATTATTAGAAAGGTTAATTAAAGACCATATTGTGGACTTCCTCGTTAAGCATAAATTATTAAATTCATCTCAACATGGATTCCTTAAAGCGAGGTCATGCTTAACAAATATGTTATGTTTTTTGGAAGAAATCACTAAGTGGATAGACGAGGGATCGCCAGTAGATATTATCTACTTAGATTTTCAGAAAGCTTTTGACAAAGTGCCACATCAAAGATTGCTACTTAAATTAAAAGCCCATGGTATCGGGGATAGCATTACTGACTGGATAGAACAATGGCTGACTGACAGAAGACAACGAGTTGTAGTAGATGGCGAAGTTTCAAATTGGAAATCGGTTTTGAGTGGGGTACCTCAAGGATCAGTATTAGGACCTATATTATTCTTAATTTATATCAATGACTTGGACGAGAGTATAACAAGTAACGTACTGAAATTTGCGGACGACACAAAACTGTTTAGAAAGGTTAATACTGATGGTGATAAACAACATTTACAAAACGATCTAGACAGATTAGTGAAATGGTCTGAGAAATGGCAGATGCTGTTCAATTTTGGGAAATGTAAATGCCTACATACAGGACATGGGAACTTGAATGTAAACTATAAAATGGGAGCTACTGTTCTTGGTACTATTGTAAAAGAAAAGGACTTAGGAGTTACAATAAGCGCTGATATGAAAGTTTCAGAGCAGTGTGGTATTGCAGCTTCAAAGGGTAATCAAATTCTTGGATTGATTAGAAGAAACATAACATACAAGGGAAAAAAGTTAATTATACCTCTTTATAAAGCAATAGTTAGACCTCATTTAGAATACTGTATTCAAGCATGGAGACCATATCGTAAGAAGGATATAGATACGCTTGAACGCATACAAAGGAGAGCAACTAAAATTATTCCAGAACTTAGAGACCTTAGTTATGAAGCACGCCTGAAAGAATGTGGTTTAACAACTCTAGAGACAAGGAGGTTAAGAGGAGATCAGATTGAAGTTTTTAAGATATTGAATGGGTATGAAAATATTGATAGAAATATGTTTTTCTCACTCAAGAAGGATAGCAGAACTAGAGGACATGAGGTAAAATTAGTAAAGGATCAATGTAGATTGGACATCAGGAAGCACTCGTTCTCACAGATGACAATAAATGAATGGAACAAACTGTCTACAGATTGTGTAACTGCTAGCAGCGTGAATATGTTTAAAAACAAGGTTGACACATATATCAGGAGGGCGGGTTATAAGTAGGTGAACATTGTTGGACTCTCGATAAGCCAATGGCTTCCTTGTCCACTTGCCATCTGGGCCTTTGGCTTGGATGGCAAATCTTGTTAAATCTGGGTGGAGTTCGTCAAGTCCGTGTGTGAGAAGTCTTGGGCCGAGTTCAGGCAAATGGTTTTTGTTCTGAGTGTAGGGTGTGTGCGAAGATGAAGGAACTAGAGGTGGAGTTGGAACAATTGAGGATGCTCGTTGTGGCAATGGTGGGAAGGGAACAATTGGGTTGCGCCAGTGGTTCATGTGGGGTGGGGGGCAGTAGATAATAATGTGGGGGAAGACGATGAGAGAGATGCTAGTGAGAGCTTACCTCAGCCTGGGAGGGGGCTGAGAAGAGGTAAGGTGACAGGTCGTAGGGAGACGGGAAGGAAAGAAACGGGAGGGAAGGAGCGTGAATATGTTAAAAAAAAATTACACATATCTCAGGAGGGCGCGTTACACGTAAATGAACATTGTTGGACTCTCGATAAGCCAATGGCTTCCTTGTCCACTTGTTAAATCTTCCTAAACGGGTACAGTCGGTGATTTACACAACTGTTGTAAGAGCATCCATTATTCCGAATTCTCTTCTGAGGATTATTTAGCATTTATAACACCACTCGCCTCACACGAAGATTGCTCTGCGACGACTCCAGGTAACGTACAGTACAACAAGGCTGAAGACGTTGATTGCTGCAATCTTCAGAAGATCCGCGCATATATTGGAGGAAATACATAGTATGTTCAATATGTCAGCACGGACTCAGTGCCGGGTTTAATTACTAGTTAAAGAGCATTCTAAAGATGGTAACCAGTGCCTTGAATTCGTCAGAGTTGTGAGTGTGAATAATTTAATAGAAATGCGTGCAACTCGTGAAATACCTGCTGACTATACGTTGGTCAAGTCAACAGAAGCGCTCATTGCTGATAATTAAGCTTAGTTTGTGTGTACATTGAATAACACAAATTTCTATACCGTGCGTTGTTTACTGGTAATGGCTGTAATAGTGGTAAGCCTACTAACCTCAACTGAACATAGTGAAATTTCGTGTGTGCGTGCGTGCGTGCGTGCGTGCGTGTGTTAGTGCGTGCGCGCTAATAGTTATACCTTTGTAGACTCGCCAGTGTAAACGTATCATTAAACGCGCGTCCGCGTGCACGCGCTCGCACGCACTCCCGTTTATTGATATGTTTACAGTTTCGAGTCTACAAAGGCATAACTCTTACCCAAACAACGAAATCAGTCACTTTGACGTTCTGGCAGTCTCTTACACAAGCATGCACGCACGCACGCACACACGCACGCACGCATGTACATTCACGTATACTTGTTACTGATGAACATAATTATATTCGATCGGTGCAAGACAAAATAAATTTTTTGCAGCTTAATCAACCGTGGTGTATATACCTGAGCAACTACAGTACAGACACATAAGACATGTTAGCATTGCTGTAAACATGCGTGTCTTTCATACGCATGGTCATCTATGAAATACCACTGTCGTACATCGGTCCGTGCCCAAATGCGGCTCGGTTCCTGATATGTGTAGTAATACTGCAAGAAAGCCTTCGATCACCCAGTTCTGATCTACCCACATTTGAAACAAATATTGGAACTAGGGTGTCTCCTTTGCCCCACCAACTCTATGGAATGAGCGTTAGTTCAGCAGGAAACACCGAGGGGCCCGACTGCTGTGTGATAGTGCATCAGACTGTCAGTCCATGGTTTCAAACCAACTGCTTTGAGCAATTTCGTTCATCGCACGTTTTTGTGTCTTCCGGAAGAGAAACCAAAAGCGGTTGGTCCCTTCTACCTGGTGTCTATGCCAGAGGAAATAACATTTCCCACGCAGGAAAATGGAAAATAATCTGCCGTGGGCTCACTACCTCTAGAGAAGGACACTCTGAAATATGCCCGTGCATAATATTATAAGTCCCTAGTCTTCAAATGTGAAGAACGTTCTATGTTGAACAACCTTCGACTAACTGCTTGTCACTGTCAGTGTCATCTGGTGTTTCTAGAGATGATGGTTTGCGTCAAGTCAAGTCACTTGTTATCAGAGTATGGGTCAATTACATTACTGTTATAGCAATTCTAATTATACACCAATTGCAGCATATAAATTCTAATACCACCTCAAAAATACCAATTCTAATTATAAATTTCATATTGAAATAAAATAATAATTTGAGTCAAGTCACACGGTGACCTCATGACAATACTAAGTGATGTTCTGGCCATTGAAATAATATATTTACACTTCAATATTGACATCAATATAGTACTTCAATATGAACAAAATACAAATTTGAACTTACAAGCTTTAATGTTAGTAACAACAAAGTAGTACAAGTACTGACGTCTCAGTTTCTTCTTTTGTTTGTAACCATTGATCAAATATCCATTTAAATTTATCATATGTTATGATAAATATAATTATTGTTATAACACACTTGGACACTAAGGTGTTATACTTCTTCTAACCATAATGTTTATTGTATTAAACCATATTAAAATTATGCTTAATATAATGACTACTTTTATGTTATTGACATTTTTTGTGACTGGCTGAATGTCTCTATTTTGTGAATGTGCTGTAACGCTGCTCCTAGAGAACGCTACTCCCAAAGAACGCTGCTCCCAGAGAACGCTGCCCCCAGAGAACGCTGCTCCCAGAGAAAGCTGCTCCCAAAGAAGGCTGATCCCAGAGAACGCTGCTCCCAGAGAACGCTGCTCTGGTCGAGGGGGGGGCTGTCTCCCAGAAGGGAAATGTACGTTTATTGAATTTTTATTAATTGACACAAAAACCAAAGAGTACCAACAAAGTGTCCAACGTTTTTATACTATAAGGCATGAATGATGTTACCATCTCAGACGAGTGATTCGTTTGAGATTATGGAATGAAAGCGGACGCCGACGAAGCTCTACATTCGCCATTGAAGACTGTACACGACGACGATCACTAATGTGAACCGATCACTAATGTGAACCGATCACTAATGTGAACAGAGCCTGTCAATCTCCTCTGGGTAGCGTTGTCGGGGTAAGCGTTACAGAGCGTTACATAGGGGTGGTGGGGGTGGCGATCGTTACGTTCTTTGTTTAAAAAAAAATGTGTTTTACTCGTCTAGGTGTCGTAATCAGACTGGTAGTAGTGTTTGCTATGCCAAAGGAATACAGACTCTATCATACATCAGTGAAGTCTGCATTGACGCGCGAAAAGTCTGCCAAATTTTTGTGAAAAATATATGTATAGGTGGCGGAGGTCTTTCTGAAAATGAAAGTAGTTTTAAGGTTGTGTGTGTGAACAAGCTAGAGTTACGAAGCGAGACAAGGGGCAGGGGTCTAAAAAAGTAATAAAATAGCAGGATGTACTTTGTGGATAGCCCCAATATAGTAAACGTGAAATATTGTGCGAAGCCCAAGAAACGCGCTAAGAACGCTCGTGACACTGCACCTAATTTTGGATTCGCTGCGATATATGTTGGCAATCAGAAATCGAACGCGAGCTCATAACATGCGAAAGTGTGAATATGTCATAGTATATCAAGCCAGAACCATTCTGGCCGCTTTTCACCGATTTTCGACGAAGCCCAGTCAAAAATAATTTAATTGCATGTCAGATGATTTCACTGAAGCTAAACAAAGAACGAAGTGGCATGTCGTAGCGCAGCGGTTCTCAACCTTTTTGCCTACAAAGCCCCCCTGTGTCCAATAACAAATTCCACGGACCCCCCACGCATTTCATGTTCAATGGTCAACATGGCTGTATTTAGTGTCCAGTGCTGTCATGGCTGAAAAGCCAGCCTCACACAGGTAGGTGGTGCTGAATGATATCAACGCCTTCATTGCTGCAACAGGACATGCCTGGAACTCAGCACCACACTGGGACCAGAATGTTTACAATTGTACAACATTGAAACGAGCTTTCATTGTGCCATCAGATAATAAATCTATGAGCTCTTCCAAGAGTATGGATGGGGAAGTGGCTTGAAGTTGCTCCTCAATGATCCCAGTAAATGGGTTTGCAATCCACTGGTAAGGAGCTGCTTGGTCCTGTGTGAGTTCAGGGAAATAACTGTTGAATCATAACAACCCTGAAAGGTGCATTGTTACCTGACGTTTGTTGACACTGAAATCCATGTTTTTCCCCAGAATGAATGCATGCATATGTTAACACTTGTCAGTGGTTCCTGATCAGGCACGAGTTTTCCATAGTTTTAGTTTTATTTTGAATGCCTCGATTCGTTCATCCTGGGCATGTTGTTTCTGTTTGCACCCTGCATCGTTTTATTGAGCTTGTTTGTTTCACTGAATATGTCTGGAAAATATGTGAGTTGAACAAGCCATTTCTCATCACTCAAGCACTCCGCCAGAACAGGCGTCTTGTCCGAGAGGAAAATACACAGGCTGAACAGGCGTGTGAACATCCGCCCGCTGAATTAACAATGGTCACGGCAGTGTTCATAACCTCGCGAAACCCTTGTTCAATGTCCTTTGCAGCAAGCGCGTCTCTGTGCAAAAAAACAGTGTGTTGAAACGGTACGGAGGCGACAGCTATGATTCTGCGCACGACTCCCGCGTGTCTGCCAATCATCGCCGCGGCGCCAACTGTACATACTCCGATGTAGTTTGTCCAGTTGATTCCATTATTCCTTATCAATCATCTAGTGTATCAATACGTGCTTTGCCGTTGTAGTCGCTCTAAGCTCTTTGCAAAACAAAACGTCACCCCTTATCCCGTTCTCCCACAAAACGCACGTACGCCAGTAGATGTCACATTATGAACACATCTGTCGACTAATCCAATTGTATGGCGATGTCATTGTCACGAATGCGCGTGGTGCATTGTAACGTCATCGGACGTAGATGAGATGCGGCGTTTAACAGTATCATTTGATATAGGTATGTTTGCCAGTGCCTTGGCTTACTCCACTCCATACCTTTCCCTGACAATCTCAGTTGCACAAAGTTTCCACTATAGTATGACACTTCTGCTGTTGACTAATTTTCTGAGCCACCACGTATGATATTTTAACCAGTTTCTTATCCACAGCGGTAGTAGTGGCTTTCATCTCCGCTTGCTACTTGGTTCTTTTGCCTTACTCTAAAAAAAACTCTAGCCATGTTTCGTATGAAGATGTCTTATTAACTTGGATGGTTTCATACACTCGTGGGACAGCACTTGAGGGCAAAGCACATTGTGGTTGGGGAGTGCCTCTGCTCGCGGCGCATACTGTCAAGTCATTGTTAAGGTAAATGTCTTCATATTTTCGACTGTTTGCCTGCCTTTTACTATCAGTCGCTGTGGCCTCTGAGTCTGGCTCATCATCTCACTTATCATTATGTGGATTTGTATTTACTGGCACTTGTTTTGAGGAGGATGGACGAGTAATAAATGTGTCCATTTTCTTCTCCGTTTGACGATGCACAGCACCAAAAGTTCGCCGCAAAGCTCCACAATGAATCCGCAAGGAGGCGCTGCTTATAGTAGCACCTTGCGGATTCACCGTGAAACTATTGCGAAACTGTTGCGTATGGTAATCGTGGAACTTTGTGTTTAGTTTTAATTTTTCGATCGTTATACAGCAGTAAATTTACGGTCTTGTTAACGTGATGTGTCTATATGTATAGTAGATACACGAGAATTTGGCGGCAATAGGTGGTCGTTATCATAGTGGACTACGATAACGAAACTGTTAGGTCAGTAATTTTGCCAGGTAATTTAAAACAAACATTTTCCCCAGCCATCCCGCGGACCCCCTGACAGCTCTATGCGGCCCCCAGTGGTGGGCCGAAGACCCCGATTGAGAAACGCTGGTAATAGCGGATAGTAGATAGATTTGCTTTTTTCACGAAATCATTCTAAAATGAGAAAAGGAAGGGGGGTACGAATTTTTGCAGTATTCAAATGAGCACAAATACACAATTACAAAATGCGCGTCGTAGGCGAGAAAAAACGTCAGAGAGAGATGTGGAGGGAGATTGGGGGAGAGAGAGGGGGGAGGGTGAGAAGGAGGGAGAAAGGGAGAGAGAGAGAGAGAGGGTGGAGAGGGAAGGAGAATAATTCGAGGAGACAAATGGATAAAGCTTGTAGTTCAAATTGTGCTACCCCGCTATGTTTAAATAAAATATGTCAGTTTTGGCTTAGCAGATATGTGTAAAATAAAGAAGAACAAGGAACGACATCCAAGAAGAACAAGGAAGGACACCCAAGAAGAACAAGGAAGGACATCCAAGAAGAACAAGGAAGGACAACCATGAAGAACAAGGAAGGACATCCCAGAAGAACAAGGAAGGACATCCAAGAAGAACAAGGAAGGACATCCAAGAAGAACAAGGAAGGACATCCCAGAAGAACAAGGAAGGACAACCAAGAAGAACAAGGAAGGACACCCCAGAAGAACGATGTTTAAACCTCCTTTTCATAAATATATAAATATAATTGCGCATGTGTCTAACTTATAACTGTATATTACGGATCATACGGAGGGGTTGGTCGTAAGAAAGTTATATGATTAGACGCAGTAGATGTGAATGATATAATTCAACACGACACAGTGCAACTTTTTACAAAATTGAAATAAGCATGTGTGCACAAACGTTCATGATGTTTGAAATTAATTGGTTTATTTCACGTTTTGTCTCAAATTTAACCTATGCTTTCCAGCTGCAACATCGTATGTAAGTATTCGATGCGATTTCCATAAAATATATATTTATTCAAGAAAGGGACTTTCTGTCTACACTTACGCCGCCTTGTGGTGGAGCTATAACGGTGGCGCCACACAGAGGACAGTGAACCAACCAATGACACATTGGATAGGTTTCCTATCAATCCTTACGTCGTTGTAAATTAGGGTATACTGTTCTAATCAAATAAACAGAGATGGTTCAAATAATCGAAACAAGTATTTCAAATGAAAAATAAAAAATACACAGAATGAAAAAAAAATAATTTTAACGTGCACTATTTTTGTGCATTATTTTTCCATTTTTCGTACTGCACTTCATAATTTTTACAGACACCGTATGCATAGACCCAGGTTTATCGTCCATCTTACTCTAAATTGCAAATTCAAAAACACCTTCTGTTGATGCTCAGCTTTATTTGCAAAAACTCGTCGTGTCCCCTCTATGCGCATGCGCAGTAGACATTGTATCAACAGCTCATACCAGTGACCACTTTATGCGGCA
This sequence comes from Lamellibrachia satsuma, assembly GCA_033239005.1. Classification (NCBI taxonomy): domain Eukaryota; kingdom Metazoa; phylum Annelida; class Polychaeta; order Sabellida; family Siboglinidae; genus Lamellibrachia; species Lamellibrachia satsuma. Next base: position 639,741 of record BSQZ01000053.1, read on the forward strand.
AATGTCGCCTCGATTAATCAAAAAGGCCCCGTGGTGTGGCGCCACTGTTTGTCGCTCTAGCGACAGCCTGGTCGCATGGTGCACTTCCCAATGTGACGGAAATTCCGGAATGCCCGGATGTTTGCCCAGGTTTTAGGCAAAAATCCGGGACTGTGATTCTAACGCATCATTTATGTACAAATACAATTTCATAAGCGTATAATAACTATTTGTAAATTTTCATTGCGCATACGGCACAACTGTAAACGTAATTTATATTGAAACAATAACCGACTGGTGGCGACAACTTCCGCCAAACGTCCGACAGGCCAAAACTTCAGGAACGCTGACTTACGACACGTTACACAAACGAAAACAACTATTTGATTCTTGTGTGATTAACTAATAATTACAAACATATTAAAGAATTTTTAAATGCTATTATGCAGCAATTAAACAAGTGCATGTAAAGCCTACCGAATGGGCGGAGCTAAACATGCAAACATCAAGTGCGCATGACAGTGGGATCCCCAAAGACAGCTGTGAGGTGCCCGGCCTGATTACCTGACAGTCCAACAAGGTGGACGCATCATCAAAATTTAACGTCGTGCTACTTTTGGCGCCGAGAGGGTCACCAGGTTAGAATAATTTAAACACAGTATTGTCGCCGCTGGCAATGCGGTCAGTGGGTGGACGCGCGTTTCCGCCTCGTCTCGCACAAACGGACCTACGTCCGACGACATCAGCAGTAACTGACTGTCCATCAATTGACTGTCCAACTTCCAGCAAATGGCAAAACATGTCAAGCTTGGCGGACAAGGTGACTGACCATACATAACATCAAAAACATGTGTTATTATAATTTACCCCTGTAACAGATTGGTTATGATCGTTTGCTTTGAAACGCTTTAGTCGCGGGTTCGACTCCTATAAAGCATTTATCATGTTCGTTCCGCGGTCTAACGTGGTTTAAGTGCCGTGGTATTCCGCGGTCTAGCGTAATGTATCTGCCGTGGTGTTCCACGGTCTAGTGTGGTGTATCTGTCGTGGTGTTCCGCGGTCTTGCGTGGTGTGTCTACCGTGATGTTCCGCGGTCTAGCGTGATGTATCTGCCACGTTTTCCCGCGGTCTACCGTGGTCTGCTGGCAGCGGTGTTATTCGGTCTGGCGTGGTGTATCTGCCGTGGTGTTTCTCGGTTAGCCGTGTTGTATCTGCCGTGGTGTTCCAAGGTCAGGCATAGTGTATCGCCGTGTTGTTTTGCGGTCTGGCGTTGCTTGTCTGCAGTGGTGTTCCGCGGTCTTGCGTTGTGTGTTTGCCGTGGTGTTCCGTGGTCTGGCGTCTTGCTGCGTGGTATGTTGTGGGCCGTCTGGATAAAACAAAGCCACGACCTGTAATAGTTGAGTAGAAATGTGCATGTCGAAAAGTCAAAATCCGTTAGATGTCGGTTTTATACCTTATTAATGTTACATTTTAATAAGACCATCGTAAATGCTTACTTAACTTTTAGACTATACCAAATGAAACACATTTGTTAAATCCGATGATACCAAAAACGTTCAATTATTCAGTAATATTAAAATTCGGACAGGGAAATTGAATAATTTCTCTTTTTGTGTAGGAACTAGGCAAAATAAGTCTTAATGGGAATGCTGTTCATTGAATTCTCAATCATTCGTCTGATATCTCATATTACAATTGTCACGAGCGCCAACGACATAATTCTTATCTATAAACAAATCGTTTCGGTCGTGGCCTTTTTCGTAGCTACAAGAACTTTATCAGTGCCTTATAAAAGAAGAAAGTGGAATCGTTTGCAATCGTCGTCGTGCACGGGCAGTAGAGCTCACAGAAGACGGATACAGACGTCACGTCAACGACATACAGAGAGTGTTTTCATCGTCTGCTGTCACCTCCATATACCTGAAGCAGAGCTCATAGACGACTGTTACAGCCGGCAGGTCGACGACATACCGAAAGTGTTTTCACCGTCCGCTGTCATCGCCAGGCATCTGAAGCAGAGCTGACAGAAGACTGTTACACCCAGAAGGTCGACGACTGACCGAAGGTCAGTCACAGGCCGTGGTACAGTCGTTACTGCCCACTTACCGATTTTTTCGAACTTTGCAGCATCAACTTGAAGACGTTCCATGCACCTGAAAAATCCCACTACCCACCCTGCTGACTAGGAACATGCGTTTGTTGTGCAATACACGAGAGAAAGACAAACAGCCGGAAGCTGAAGAATGAGAAAGGAAAGACATACTGAAGGCAAATCCCGTGCGTGTGCCATGGCTTGGAACCTCCATAGAGCCTTACATCACGTGGTTGTTATTACTTACCTTTCGCCGTAAACACTTCTACTTCACACAACACCAAAAAGCTATTGACCGCGTCAATCTGTATGACAAGATATCGTCCTCTTGCGTTTTCCTCGCACTCAATGAACACTCCTGTTTCAGGCTGCTGACCATCGAGTGTAGCACATATCGCGTCCATGACGATGGCAGATGCACTATTTGTCGTCGGCCAAGTGTCCACCAGCCCCACTCGTAGATCATGTAGATCGCGCGCACCTGTCTCAACATATCGGTTTCGTGCATGACAAATTCAGCATTGAAATTGATTTTTATTGTTTTAAACCGTTTCAAAGTGGAAAGCGTTAGTCGGCCTTGCTTACCGTACCGACTGTAGATGTGCACTGATACTACGAGGCTCACGGTCTCTAGGTCGACTGCCCACCAAGGGTAGTTGTCCCCGAGAGTATGCGTGCAGCTTTGGCCAACATAGTAATCACGGTTGGTGTTACCGTCAACGGCTCTGTCTGGTGTTCCCCCGTATCCTACTGACGACTGCCTTGCAGGGCGGCCCACTGCTGTGTTGTCGTCCGTTGTCAAAACTGCAAACAGCAGTGAACGAACATGTACTGGTTGTTTACCCGATTATTGAAATTTCACAGAATTAACTAATATGGATATGTAGCTGTTTCATTTCAAATTAGTTGCCGCTAAAAGTAATCGCATCATGGATAAACAATTAATACATACTTTGTATACACACATAAACACACACATTGTATACATATACATATAGACATACAATCATACATACACACATACATACATACATACATACATACATACATACATACATACATACATACATACATACATACATACATACACACATACATACATACATACATACATACATACATACATACATACATACATATACGCATACATACATACATACATACATACATACATACATACATACATACATATATACATACCTACATACATACATACATACATACATACGTACAATCATACGTACTTACATACATACATACATACATACATACATACATCCATACATACATTCACCCATCCATACATACATACATATATATATATATGTGTATATATATATATATATATATATATACACAAACATACATACATACATACATCCATCCATCCATACATACATACATACATACATCCATCCATACATACATAAATACATACATACATACATGCATACATACATACATACATACATATATCCATACATGCACACATGTATATATACATACATACATACATACATGCATACCTACATACATACATACATACGTACATACATACATACATTCATACATCTATACATACATGCATACATATATACATACATACATCCATACATACATCCATCCATACACACACACACACACATATACACACATACATGCATGCATACATACATCCATCCATCCATACATACATACATACATACATACATACATACATACACACACACATATACACACATACATGCATGCATACATACATCCATCCATCCATACATACATACATACATACATACATACATACATACATCTATATATACATACATACATACATGCACATACATACATACATACATACATACATACATACATACATACATACATACATACATACATACATACATACATACATGCATGCATACATACATACATACATACATACATACATACATACATACATACATACATACATACATACATTTCAAAGATGTCATGCTTTAAGTTTTACATTCGATGTAGTCTGGATATCTAAGAACAGCGATAACATGACAGCAGAGGGAAAACACCAGTAATTGTAGTTTATAACGTTTAGAACGACTCGACTCTCCCAATGGTGGATAATCACTCAAGCATGGTCGAAGGACAAACAATATACAACAAAGGTGTATGGCAGGGATACATACAATATAATTATGGTTTACCGCAATATATATATATATATATATATATATATATATATATATATATATATATATATATATATATATATATATATATATACTTGAAGACACACGAATACCTACCCCTACAAACAAATGGGAACCCCAAACATACTGTTACCTTTTACAAAACCCCTCCATTATATAAACACTTACTTGCTAAAATATCTTTGTAGTTAGTCTACAATAACTAAACATTATCGTCCCCTAAACATGCACATCATTTGAAGCGTAGAGGTGAGAATATTTGTCCAAATTGCAATAAAGGAAATGTGTGGCAATTTGAAAAGTTTGTTTGTCCTTGTTTGCAATAAAGACCACATGATACCAATTTATGTGCTGATGCATCAGTTCAGTTTGTCTTCTTTTGATGCACAAAGGTAGTGTTGCAATTTGCAATTCGTTTATATTAGAAGTTTGCAATTTATATTTTCTGAACTTAGACTACTGATTGTTGAAAGGTTAGAACAGGCCAATACAACAGGCTCAAAATCCCCTTTTTAGCCGGACTGCTGGCACCATATTATACTGGTGTCGGGGGCAGTCTGACTTGATTCACCTTCTACAGAGGAATCCTCAGCTGGCAGTTCTTAGCAGTTAGCACTGTCAGTCAGTGCCAAGTGGCATGGTCTCCTGACTGCATCAAAGGCATTTGATGGCTAACTGGTGGTCAACTGATGAATGTCCCTTTATGGACATCCTAGTGGCTTAATTAAACAAAGAGATTATGGCCTGAACTAGTAGCCAACAATTGTTTCCTTAACATGGTGTCTCTGACTGCGAAAAGATGATGCCTGTTGCCTTTTTAGGGTATCATAGTCATTGTTATTGGAGAATGGGGGTGTACTATGTGTAGGTGTGGCGGGGGGGGGGTAATCAATCAGAAATAATAAAGTATTTTAAAAAATAGTTGCACATTCAAATACTTCAGGAAAGGTTAATTTTGTTATCTACAAATAAAAATAGTCAGATGTATTCGTAACGCACTCATAAAATCTGATAACATTGAGTATGAGTACGAGTACGAGTACATGACCCATAAGTTATCTGAGTAAGATTAAAAAATTACTCCAGTACCCGAGTACAAAAGTACCAAGCACTTCTGCCCCAGGTCTGATGTATATGTTTTATCCATGAATAAAATACATATTTACCGTAATTTATGCATATAAACCAATCAACATCAAGCATTGTCATTAGCTATTAATTGCCAGACATAACATAAACAGTGTGATCAATTAATATGGTCATCATTACAGTTTATTAACTATGCATTATAACCACTTGTTATTGTAAACATTGCACCATCAGTTATGTTTTGTGTCATGATGCTGTGTGCAAAATAACAATAAACAAACGGTCATTTTCATTGCAGTTATTTTTTTGCACCATTTATGCACCAATCCCATCTTGCATCTATTTCTGAGGCCAACCTTCCACGCCCACCATTTCTTAGGACCAACCTCCCACGCCCACCATTTCTTAGGACCAACCTCCCACCTCCTACTTCCTGTTATCCCTGCACACTGGCGCTTAATGGGCAAATTCACTTCTTACAGTTAAAGCTACATTTCAGCTACGTGTGAGATAAGTTAAACTTATAGGCTATACGTTAAGTATAGAGATACGTTGGGAACGAAACACTTCTTGCTGAAACTGTCTAATGTCAATGCTTGTTGACGAGTACAATTGTCAATATTTTCTCGTCGTCGTGTAATTAGCGACTGCTCGTAAATAATGTAACGCTGCTGAACGATGGAGACAAGTGTCATTAGCAACCAAATGTGTGCATGCGTGCGTGTGTGCGTACGTTCGTGCGTGTGTGCGTGCGTGCATGCGTTTGCGTGCGTGCATGCGTTCGTGCGTGCAGCTCTATTTTTTTTCATAGATACAGAAAAAGCGGCTACAGTAACCATGTGTCAATGCGTCAAGGAAATAATGGAGGCTAATGAGCAAGTGGACTAACCAGGTGTATTTGTTTCCAAATCATAGGGATTTGTAACAAAATGAATGTACGTTTGTAATGAGCTACTAATTATTTGGCTGTTTTGAGTAAATGAGATATTAATTAATGTCTATGGTTTAGATTATCGGATTAGGGGCATTCAGTGGTATGTGTGTTGGGAGATGTAAAAGTTATTTGTCAGACAATACAAGTGAAATTACAATTTGTTTTTGTAAAATTTACTTTTATAATTATTGTGAGTGAGTGAACAATAATTACTATTCAAAACACCTACGACAACTATTGACAAAGAATGAAAATCCGGTTGCGACACGTGTTTGTGACGTTATGGCGATATGTTTGTGATGTCATGGCAATACGTTTGTGGCGCCATTGCGATGTAATTGTGTCGTCAAAGCAAAACAAATTGGCAAATTTATAATTTCCGAAATAAAAGCTAAGAATGAAACAACAGCTCAGGGACGGCAAAGAGATAGTGCTAATGCGAATGCGTCGCGAATTTCGTCTATTGTACGACGAAGTTCTATATTATAATGTCTAATGGGAAACTCGAAATAATGGGAGACTGAAGCGACTCCTGCTGGATCTGTGTAACTCACCTTGTGTGCCGAACGTGAAAACCAACACCAGCCAGAACATGAGGGAAGCTTCGTGCGCCACGTCCATAGCTGCCGCGTTCTGTCACGACACTACCCGTCACCAACCGACACAACAGTTATGTTGCCACAGCTAGTTTTCACTGTCATGGTGACATAGCATACACAGCGCGACAATTAATATAATAAATTATACATACTTACTTTTAAGCGCGTTATCTCGCTGGGAGGGTAGGCCGCGACATACGCTCTCCACTGTGTCATGCTCTATGCTATAGAAACACAGATATGGCATTTGAATAAAACATCCTCACCTTGGTGTTTACGTTGATCTGCTTTGCCTTCCATATTTTCCTGAAATTTATGAAAGCTCTGTTTTTTGGATATTAACTTTACGTATTCTTCTGTTCCTCTTATTTTGTTGATGTTGCTGTCCAACTACGTGAAGGAGTCCGTTTCTTCCAGTGGTTCCCCTCCTAATATGATCAGGTTGTTGCTCGTCGTGTTGGCTTTCGTGATCTTTGTCTAGCCTCTGTTGATGTCCTGTCTGTGAAGACACTGTATTTAGAAGCTATGTTTTCTCATGTGTCTAGTTATGTCTGTGTGATATAAGAACCTGGTCATCTGCCAATTCTAAAGAGGTTTTTTAATGTTTCGAGACATCACATGTAGCTGCGTCAAGTCCATTTCATCGTATAAAAAAATTATGTCGAAATATTCGCGTTGCTTTTGTTGTTCAGTATATCTACGGGCCGTTCACAATGGTCGATACTGTTCGTACAAGGCGTACTAAGGACAGGGGCATCAAGGTCCGCGTGTAAAATTATAAGATGTCTTTTGCCAGCGAAATCAAACTGCGAGATAGTGGCGACACTCAGCATATCAACATTGCCACAACTTGATTATACAGTCAAAATGGACAGTGCGGAGAGGTATAAACGACTTGTTGTCAGGGCAACACGCTTGTTGTTTATAACTTTTTACGCCATCGCAACTGTGCTCTTGAATATATGTAACATAGTTTAAAAAAAACGAAAATTTATGCATTTCTAGTTAATTTTGTATGCAAACAATTCAAATTGAGAGATTTCTTGACAACAAGATGATACATGAAATGTAAGTTGTGGCACGGGCGAAGGTGTTATGGAAATTCTATTGTTTTAAATCATGTAACCGTTCACCGCGCGATGCTGTAATACAGTCCAAAATTTGTGGAGTGAAATAAATTAGCCAAGTTTCGGAAAAACAGCACATGGATTCGAACCATGATTCTCCTGATTGACAGTCCGGCGATGCTACCGCGCCCACTACAGGAGAACTACCAAATGACGGTTATTTGCATAGCATTGCATTTGCGTAGCATATTGGGCGCAACCGTGAAAGTGCGCCTTACATATCGGCAGGACACAGGCCAGTTCGATTCTCAAGAGGAAATCGGAATTTCTCCTGTTCGAATATAAACAGAACGACTGTCTTTATGCAAACTGTAGAAGACGAATACGTGTTGGACTCTCGATAAGCCAGTGGCTTCAATGTCTACTTGCCATATGGGGTTATACCTTTGCAGGGCAATCTTGCTAAACTTTGTTGAAATGTACTTAGTTTACCGAGAATCATCCGCCACCAACATGAAGACGATAAACGATTACTTGCCGTTTCCTGAGTGGGCAGATTTGTTGAGCGAAAAAAAAATATTGTTTGGGTGCTCTGCACCTAAAAGAGATAATTAAAACTAACAATATGCAACTAAAATCAAGATCATCAATGGCTTCCTTGTCCACTTGCCATCTGGCCCTTTGGCTGGGATGGCAAATCTTGTTAAAATCTTGTTAAATCTTGTTAAATTATTGAATTCGCAGGTATGAGCAGAGATACTTACAGGCATCTGGTGAAGGGATCGGTTGACCTTCCCACTGGAGATGCATAGAGTGCCTTGACGCATCAATGGCCATCGAGGAACCCATGGAGGCAGAGGATGACAGGCAGATTGCACCACATGTAAGTTGAAGTAACATAGAAGTGCATCAAAAAGATATGGGCGGCTCTCATTGTCAGCGAAGTTAACAATGCAGCAATGAATTTCACACACATCTTACAAATTCCCATATGTACGCCCGCCAATATTCGTAAAAATAAATCTAAAGAACGCAATGTCCTGTAGTATGACATGAATGTAGACAATTGAAAGAATTGTGTACTGCTGAAAGTGTGCAATCATTACACCGTTAATTGTTTTTGTAATATGCTAACATGAGTCTTCTTTGAAGGTGCACACAACGCCGCCGCCGAAACTCCAACAAGCACTGGCAGCCTCAGTACCACCCACAGCTTAACTGCAATACTCCACGTAACACCCGGACCCTAGAAGTCTGCCACTGTACGAAATCCACGATGACACCACCATCCGTGGACGGCACAAGTTGTTTGACGACGTCGGCTTCTCGTACACAGTAAAAAGCAGAAGCGGTAAGATAACAACAAAATGTTTTTGACAACTATGTATGAAATGCAAATATGCAGATATGTAAACACGCAGATAGTAAATGTGTAAATATCCACTCAGGTAACCTGGCATAGATCGATTGGCTGTCATCTGCAGATGGGCGATTGATGGCTTTGATGAATGTGTACTGTTGCAAATATGTTGATTACTCTATGTAAATATGTACTGGGAAGTTGTTGCGTGGTGCAACTCAACGTAATCATCTATAGTCTGTGTACATAACTAGGACTCACTCTACATCCCTTGTTCATTTCATTGTCACTATGATGCCATTTTCACTGTCAATATTGTTCAACTTGTATACAGTGTGTGTGTGTGTGTGTGTGTGTGTGTGTGTGTGTGTGTGTGTGTGTGTGTGTGTGTGTGTGTGTGTGTGTGTGTGTGTGTGTGTGTGTGTGTGTGTGTGTGTGTGTGTGTGTGTGTGTGTGTGTGTGTGTGTGTGTGTGTGTGTGTGTCTGTGTGTGTGTGTGTGTGTGTGTGTGTGTGTGTGTGTGTGTGTGTGTGTGTGTGTGTGTGTGTGTGTGTGTGTGTGTGTGTGTGTGTTTGTGTGTGTGTGTGTGTGTGTGTGTGTGTGTGTGTGTGTGTGTGTGTGTGTGTGTGTGTGTGTGTGTGTGTGTGTGTGTGTGTGTGTGTGTGTGTGTGTGTGTGTGTGTGTGTGTGTGTGTGTGTGTGTGTGTTGTGTGTGTCTGTGTGTGTGTGTGTGTGTGTGTGTGTGTGTGTGTGTGTGTGTGTGTGTGTCCACAAAGAGAGACAGAGAGAGAGAATGTGTGTGTGTGTGTGTGTGTGTGTGTGTGTGTGTGTGTGTGTGTGTGTGTGTGTGTGTGTGTGTGTGTGTCTGTGTGTGTGTTTCCACAAAGAGAGACAGAGAGAGAGAATGTGTGTGAGTGTGAGTGTGAGTGTGTGTGTGCAAGAATGAAAGGACCATTTGTATTACCTAGGAACTTGTGCACTGGTAATTTAATAGCTATATGTTTACCGGTCAAATTTCTGTGGAACTTGAGCATGATGAAGGTTTCTGTTAGTGACCTCTTCCTGATAATGGTGTCTACCTTTCGATGTCTACCTACCAAACGAACAACGTTTCGTGCAGGCGGCAAGAATGGGCGATGATAGAAGTAAACAGTTAACGCATAACTGTCAAAGTATAACTTTTAATGCAAAACTACTTATCTTAACGTTGACGCTGTGTTCGACATAAAACAGCCGATTAAATATTACATTGCATGACAAAAATTAAAAGTAAAACAGTATAAAGCTTTAAATTGTATCAAATAGAGGAGAATCAAATGTTTGAAATATGTTAACTCGGCAGCCTCGTTCTGCAGCGCATGCGCTTAACTTTCGAGCTGGTTAGCACGTCAGCTCTCAGTCAACAGGAAAAACAACCGGAATATTTCACTTTTAAAACACATTCTGAGTAAACCACTACTACTACTACTACTACTACTACTACTACTACTACTACTACTACTACTACTACTACTACTACTACTACTCTTAGCAGAATGTCTCCCGATTCAAATTCAGATCATTAATCGAACGGTGCGTTTTATAAAGAGTAGTTTAAAATGCAACAACAATTTGGATAGCTCTGTTGAGTGGGCAATCTAGCTCTTCGGGGTATTGGTTCATATATGTCTAAATGTTTCAGTTACAACTTGTCTCAGTTCAAACTTGATGCCACGACTTTCTGTAATATGAAACCTAACTAGTTTTATTATATCATCCAGAATCGCTGTTTTAGTCAATTGTAGCATACGCGTTTTTTATTAAACATTTGCATTACTATAGTTGTTTTAGTCAATATGGCAATAAATGGTACATTACAGATGTATAATATTGTCTTTTCGTTTGGACAATTTCAAACACAAAGCATTTTCTGTAAGTTTCGCTTAAAAGCTAACTAAACATTTATGTTGGTTTTATTCAAATGTATCATGTTGTTTCTAAGATATCTACCCGGTGATTACACCTCTTACACATTTTCACTTAACAATTACTGCACATGGGTTTGTTTAATGCAGGAAACCCACAACATACACCACCACGCCAGGCCGCAAAAACACCACGGCAGATACACCACGCTAGACCACAGAACACCATGGCGGATACCCCACGACATACCACGGCATACTACGGCAGATACACCACGCTAGACCGCGGAACGAACACGATATATATATATATATATATATATATATATATATATATATATATATATATATATATATATATATATATATATATATATATATATATATATATATATATATAATTCCTTTCGAACGAGCTTAAGTTAAATACAGTACTTGGGGCACTTGATTATGCTTATGAACAGTTGTGTGTACTTGTTATGGTGACGTGCTTTTTTAAAATGCAGTATGTGTATGCATGTGGTAACGGGAATGTCAGGGACACATAATTTCAATATAATGTGGTTATATGGAATTTTAACATGATTTAGCGATATTTAACAAGTTTGCCATCCGTGCAAGTAGCCAAGGAAGCCATTGGCTTATCGAGAGTACAACATTTTTTTTATATATGTGTAACCCTCCTGAGAGATGTGTTAGTTTTGTTTTTAAATATATTCACGCTGCTTTACACAGTCTGTGGAAAATGTACTTCATTCATGAATTGTCCTCTGCGAGAATGAGTATTTTCTGATATGATATCCAGTCTACACTGATGACATTTGGTTGCATTTGTGATAAGATGTATATTCATATGCACGTATGCATACAAATAATGCCGACCAATCCATGGACGCACACAGGGACGCTTGTCACGTACATCGGAAATCTACTAACTAGGTGCGTTCTATTTATGTATGAAACACAGACACACACAAAGGCGAACACTGCTGCTGCTAATGGCTTAATCAAGTATTAAAGGCGGTCGTAATGGAAAACTTGCTATTATATCATAATATAATATTAGATAAATTTTGTATAAATACATTTATTTCCGCTAATTATGTCAAAGCTTCGTTTTTTTCTAACAATTCCAGGGTGTCATATTGATTACTTTGTTCACGTAGTTGTGAATTTCCAAGATATCGGAACAATTACACAATTTAAAAAAAATAGTAGTTCCGTTGCAGCGGTGGTAATATTTCAACCGATATTTTAAAAGGTAATATGCGGGCATTGACACTGACCCTTCCCCATTAATAGGCTCTAATACGATATTCGCGACGTATGCGCGTTAGTCTTTTTGACACCTGCAACAGTTGTTTATTCTATGTTTTATTTTTATTTAATTTTATTGTGTCTATCAGTTTGTTTCAGACGTTGCAGTGACGTGACAATCATATCGCAATGACGTCAGAAACAAATTGCATTGTCGTCACATAACCATAAAAATGTATTAATGCCTCGCTACCCAAAACAACCAAGTAAGTTGCAGCTCACTTCAAAAGTACATCAATTTTGTTACACCTCTCTGTGATTAGGGCACAAATACACCTGGTTAGCCCACTTTCTCGCCAGCCTCCATTATTTCCTTGAACCATTGACGCATTGAAATGCAAGCACGCACGCACGCACGCACGCACGCACGCACGCACTTTACAACTAATGGCACTTATCTCCACGGCTCTGCAGCTTTACATTATTTACGAGCAGTCGCTAATTGCAGTCGCTAATTGACGGGAACATATGGACAATTGTAGGCCTGATCTCTGCTTTGGTGATCTCGGCCTGTTCGGTGGTGATCTCGGCCTGGTCTCTAGTGATCTCGGCCTCGTGTTGCGATACATAAATAAGAGTGTTGATGCCTTCGAAATAATTATAGTTGTGCTATGTACTTATTGTTCGGTATGTATGGTCGCTGTAAACAATATTGTGTATGCCTTATCATTAAATATAGTTATATAATTCACTCAATATATCCTCGGAATACCCCGTTTTCTGCCTATAAACTTTTCAGCCGAAATTCGTGTGCTAAATTAATTTTAAAATACAGAGTGTATAGAGAAATATCGATGATAACGGACATAATATGTTTGCAACAAAGGCAAGCTCCTGTGGTCTTTGATCCATACAACGTTTCCAACTGATTGAATCCTGGCTCGTAGCGACCGCGGTTGTAAATGTAAAGCATTGTATGTCCATTCTATGAGACAGAGCTTTGAACATCAGCGGTTTCTAAATAAACATGGCTTCACTTTGATTACGACTACAGGAATAACAATCGTTGAAAATAGGTTAATCCGTTAGATCCTACTAGCCGCGTTCACCGCACCGCAACATCAATCATCATCTGCTGCACCAGTTCTACGGACGACTAGATGATGATGATGATTATGATGATGATGATGATGATGACGATCTCTTTAGTAGGAGGACATAACACATCCGCACATACAACAGTGAAGGCTTAGGTTCCAGTGAGAATTAATTAGTCGTGGCACCTAAAGAAGAAAACACCAGAATGAATGAATGTGCCGAAGCGATGCGCTCAGGTGGCAGGCAGACTGTAAAGATATTTGAGAAAAGAAGGTGATCTAGTGTACGGGTCGGTTGTTTGGGATAAGAAAAGCGGCCCAATCAGACATACCATACCTATGATTGGCCGATCAGAAGCGGAGGTAAGCCATCACCGGGGTATTTAGAAGAGGGACTCACCACAAAGGTCAACAGACAAAGCGAAAACACGACCATTAGTTACAATCATAATTTGCGATTGCCGATCGCCATGCAATCCGGTCGTCTGGTTATGATAAACACTCTTATTTATGTATCGTAACAAGAGGTCGAGATCACTAGAGACAAGGCCGGGATCACCACCGAGCAGGCCGAGATCACTGGCCGAGATCACCAAAACAGGCCGAGATAACTAGGTCCGAAATCCCGAAAGGCCGAGATCACCGGCAACGGCGCGTACAATTGTCAATAATGTTCCCGTCAATTAGCGACTGCAATTAGCGACTGCTCGTAAATAATGTAAAGCTGCTGAGCCGTGGAAATAAGTGAGATTAGCTGTAAAATGCGTGCGTGCTTGATGTCTATGCGTCAGTGGTTCAAGGAAATAATGGAGGCTGATGAGAAAGTGGGCTAACCAGATGTATTTGTGCGCTAATCATAGAGAGGTGTAACAAAATTAATGTACATTTGAAGTGAGCTGCAACTTACTTGGTTGTTTTGGGTAGGAGACATTAATACATTTTTATGGTTATGTGACGACATTGCAATATGTTTCTGACGTCATTTCGATGTGATTGTCACGTCAAAATAAAATAAAATTAGAATAAACCACGGTTCCGGGTGTCAAAATGATGTGGAAGGGTCAGTGTCAATGTCCGCATAATATTATTACCTTTTTAAAATATCGGTTGAGATATGACCGCCGCTGCAACGGAACTACTATTTTTTTAAATTGTGTAATTGTTCCGATATCTTGGAAATTCACAACTACGTGAACAAAGTTATAAATATGACACCATGGAATTGTTAGAAAAAACGAAGATTGATATAATTAGCGGAAATAAATCTATTTAGACACAATTTATTTAATATTATATTATCATATAATAGCAAGTTTTCCATTAGGACCGTCTTTAAAATTGCATTAAGCCATTAACAGCAGCAGTGTTCGCTTTTGAGTGCGTCTGTGTTTCATACATGAATAGAACGCACCTGTTTAGTAGATTTACGATGTACGTGGCATGCGTTCCTGTGTGCGTCCATGGATTGGTCGGCAATATGTGTATGTATACGTGCATATGAATATACATCTTATCACAAATGCTACCAAATGTCATCAGTGTAGATTGGATATCAGAAATACTCATTGTCGCAGAGGACAATCCATGAATGGACTACATTTTCCACATAGTGTGTAAAGCAGCGTGAATATGTTTAAAAATAAAACTGACACATCTCTCAGGAGGGTTACACATAAGCCAATGGCTTCCTTGGCTACTTGCACGGATGGCAATCTTGTTAAATATCGCTAAATCGTGTTAAAATTCCATATAACCACATTTTATTGAAATTACATGTCGACGACATTCCCGTTACCCCATGAATACACATACTGCATTTTAAAAAGCACGTCATCATAACAAGTACACACAACTGTTCATAAGCATATGTGATCAAGTGCCCGAAGTACTATATTTAACTAAGCTCGTGTGAAAGGAAGCTCGTGTGAAACGAATATATATATATATATACATATATATATATATATATATATATATATATATATATATATATATATATATATATATATATATATATATATATATATATATATGTATATATATATATATATATATATATATATATATATATATATATACATACATACATATAATTCGTTTTACAAGAGCTTCTCGTGTTCGTTCCGCCGTATAGCGTGGTGTATCTGCCATAGTATGCCGTGGTTTGTCTTATTGTATCCGCCGTGGTGTTCTGTGGTCTAACGTGGTGTATCTGCACACACACATACACACACACACACACACACACACACACACACACACACACACACACACACACACACACACACACACACACACACACACACACACACACACACACACACACACACACACACACACACACACACACACACACACACACACACACACAAACACAAACACAAACACAAAATCATACAACACTCTTTCTTTTATGTGCATTGTGCAGTGACTGGATTGTGAAGTGTATTCATCACCGATTTGTTAAGCACAGACTCTACAAAGGTACTGGTTGGCAATGCGTGAGTGTGCTCCATCTGAATGTGCTCAATCTGAATGCTCCCATTCACCAACACTGCACATAGAAAAGTATACCCTAACATTGAACAATGACGCTAGTTACAGCCGCCGCGCCAGATCTTCGAAAAATTTTTCGTAATGTAATGTTAGTATTTAATACTAAATACAATCCAGTCACTGCACAATGCACATAAAAGAAAGAGTGTTGTATGATTTTGTGTTTGTGTTTGTGTTTGTGTGTGTGTGTGTGTGTGTGTGTGTGTGTGTGTGTGTGTGTGTGTGTGTGTGTGTGTGTGTGTGTGTGTGTGTGTGTGTGTGTGTGTGTGTGTGTGTGTGTGTGTGTGTGTGTGTGTGCAGATACACCACGTTAGACCAAAGAACACCACGGCGGATACAATAAGACAAACCACGGCATACTATGGCAGATACACCACGCTATACGGCGGAACGAACACGAGAAGCTCTTTGAATTATATTAATATATTATATATATATATATATATATATATATATATATATATATATATATATATATATATATATATTCGTTTCATACGAGCTTCCTTTCACACAAGCTTAAGTTAAATATTGTACTTGGGGCACTTGATCATGCTTATGAACAGTTGTGTGTACTTGTTATGATGACGTGCTTTTTAAAATGCAGTATGTGTATTCATGGGGTAACGGGAATGTCGTCGACATGTAATTTCAATAAAATGTGGTTATATGGAATTTTAACACGATTTAGCGATATTTAACAAGATTGCCATCCGTGCAAGTAGCCAAGGAAGCCATTGGCTTATGTGTAACCCTCCTGAGAGATGTGTCAGTTTTATTTTTAAACATATTCACGCTGCTTTACACACTCTGTGGAAAATGTAGTCCATTCATGAATTGTCCTCTGCGACAATGAGTATTTCTGATATCCAATCTACACTGATGACATTTGGTAGCATTTGTGATAAGATGTATATTCATATGCACGTATGCATACACATATTGCCAACCAATCCATGGACGCACACAGGAACGCATGCCACGTACATCGTAAATCTACTAAACAGGTGCGTTCTATTCATGTATGAAACACAGACGCACTCAAAGGCGAACACTGCTGCTGTTAATGGCTTAATGCAATTTTAAAGACGGTCCTAATGGAAAACTCGCTATTATATGATAAAATAATATTAAATAAATTGTGTCTAAATAGATTTATTTCCTCTAATTATGTCAAGCTTCGTTTTTTCTAACAATTCCATGGTGTCATATTTATAACTTTGTTCACGTAGTTGTGAATTTCCAAGATATCGGAACAATTACACAATTAAAATAAATAGTAGTTCCGTTGCAGCGGTGGTCATATGTCAACTGATATTTTAAAAGGTAATATGCGGGCATTGACACTGACCCTTCCCATCTTTTTGACACCCGTAACCGTGGTTTATTCTAATTTTTATTTTATTTTGACGTGACAATCACATCGCAATGACGTCAGAAACATATTGCAATGTCGTCACATAACCATAAAAATCTATTAATGTCTCCTACCCAAAACAACCAAGTAAGTTGCAGCTCACTTCAAATGTACATTAATTTTGTTACACTTCTCTATGATTAGGGTACAAATACACCTGGTTAGCCCACTTTCTCATCAGCCTCCATTATTTCCTTGAACCATTGACGCATAGAAATGCACGCAAGCATGTGTGTCTGTGTTTCATACATAAATAGAACGCACCTAGTTAGTAGATTTCCGATGTACGTGACAAGCGTCCCTGTGTGCGTCCATGGATTGGTCGGCATTATTTGTATGCATACGTGCATATGAATATACATCTTATCACAAATGCAACCAAATGTCATCAGTGTAGACTGGATATCATATCAGAAAATACTCATTCTCGCAGAGGACAATTCATGAATGAAGTACATTTTCCACAGACTGTGTAAAGCAGCGTGAATATATTTAAAAACAAAACTAATACGTCTCTCAGGAGGGTTACACATATATAAAAAAATGTTGTACTCTCGATAAGCCAATGGCTTCCTTGGCTACTTGCACGGATGGCAAACTTATTAAATATCGCTAAATCATGTTAAAATTCCATATAACCACATTATATTGAAATTATGTGTTCCTGACATTCCCATTACCACATGCATACACATACTGCATTTTAAAAAGCACGTCATCATAACAAGTACACAC
Organism: Lamellibrachia satsuma; assembly: GCA_033239005.1. Taxonomy (NCBI): domain Eukaryota; kingdom Metazoa; phylum Annelida; class Polychaeta; order Sabellida; family Siboglinidae; genus Lamellibrachia; species Lamellibrachia satsuma. Next base: position 658,032 of record BSQZ01000053.1, read on the forward strand.
AACTGTTCATAAGCATAATCAAGTGCCCCAAGTACTGTATTTAACTTAAGCTCGTGCGAAAGGAATTATATATTATATATATATATATATATATATATATATATATATATATATATATATATATATATATATATATATATATATATATATATATATATATATATATATATATATATATATATATATATATATATATATATCGTGTTCGTTCCGCGGTCCGTAGTATGCCGTGGTATGTCGTGGGGTATCCGCCGTGGTGTTCTGTGGTCTAGCGTGGTGTATCTGCCGTGGTGTTTTGCGGCCTGGCGTGGTGGTGTATGTTGTGGGTTTCCTGCATTAAACAAAGCCATGTACAGTAATTGTTAAGTGAAAATGTGTAAGAGGTGTAATCACCGTATAGATATCTTAGAAACAACATGATACATTTGAATAAAACCAACATAAATGTTTAGTTAGCTTTTAAGCGAAACTTAAAGAAAATGCTTTGTGTTTGAAATTGTCCAAACGAAAAGACAATATTAAACATCTGTAATGTACCATTTATTGCCATATTGACTAAAACAACCATAGTAATGCAAATGTTTAATAAAAAACGCGTATGCTACAATTGACTAAAACAGCGATTCTGGATGATATAATAAAACTAGTTAGGTTTCATATTACAGAAAGTCGTGGCATCAAGTTTGAACTGAGACAAGTTGTAACTGAAACATTTAGACATATATGAACCAATACCCCGAAGAGCTAGATTGCTCACTCAACAGAGCTATCCAAATTGTTGTTGCATTTTAAACTACTCTTAGTAGTAGTAGTAGTAGTAGTAGTAGTAGTAGTAGTAGTAGTAGTAGTAGTAGTAGTAGTAGTAGTAGTAGTAGTAGTAGTCGTACCATAAAATAAAAATTAGTGCAAACTGTTCTGAATTCAAGACGCAAACCGGACTCGGTACACTGCGTATGAACCTGTGTATAAACATTGACGACTGTGTGTCCCTCGTAACTCGGCGATCTCGTTAATATCGGTTCCGTCTCAATTTGGGACGTTAAAGAAACCCTGAGGTCAGCTTGGCGATGAAGTTCTGAAAAGGTTAACAAATTGAATGAGACGTCAACAGACCATAACATTCTAAACACTATATAATTATAAAGACTATAGTCAGTTAATAGAACGTTGCCGGGTGCTGGAAACAACTAGATATTAGAAACTCTGTTTATATCAGCTGTAACTGTTGTTCATCAGCAGATCTGTTAATCATTACACAACAAGCTCCATAGATAGGTGGTCACAAAAAAGGATTGCCAGTTTGTGCAGTTACTGCTCCCGTGGGGATGTGCTGGGGACATTGGCTCTTTGCATCTGCCGGGACGGTCGGGGTGTCCCTGGTGCAGATATGGATGTAACAGGAAGTGTGGCGAAACGTGTAGCATCTTTATACCACACACTGTACTCCTCTTTATACCACACACTGTACTCCTCTTTATAACACACACTGTACTCCTCTCTATACAACACACTGTACTCCTCTTTATACCACACACTGTACTCCTCTTTATACCACACACTGTACTCCTCTTTGTGCCACACACTGTACTCCTCTTTATACCACACACTGTACTCCTCTTTATACCACACACTGTAGTCCTATTTATACCACACACTGTACCCCTCTTTGTGCCACACACTGTACTCCTCTTTATACCACACACTGTACTCCTCTTTATACCACACACTGTACTCCTCTTTATACCACACACTGTACCCCTCTTTATACCACACACTGTACTCCTCTTTATGCCATTCACTGTACTCCTCTTTATACCATACACTGTACTCCTCTTTATGCCACACACTGTACTCCTCTTTATACCACACACTGTACTCCTCTTTGTACCACACACTGTACTCCTCTTTGTGCCACACACTGTACTCCTCTTTATACCACACACTGTACTCCTCTTTATACCACACACTGTACTCCTCTTTATACCACACACTGTACTCCTCTTTGTGCCACACACTGTACTCCTCTTTATACCACACACTGTACTCCTCTTTATACCACACACTGTACTCCTCTTTATACCACACACTGTAATCCTCTTTATACCACACACTGTACTCCTCTTTATACCACACACTGTACTCCTCTTTGTACAACACACTGTACTCCTCTTTATACCACACACTGTACTCCTCTCTATACCACACACTGTACTCCTCTCTATACCACACACTGTACTCCTCTTTATACCACACACTGTACTCCTCTCTATACCACACACTGTACTCCTCTTTATACCACACACTGTACTCCTCTTTATATCACACACTGTACTCCTCTTTATACCACACACTGTACTCCTCTTTATACCACACACTGTACTCCTCTCTATACCACACGCTGTACTCCTCTCTATACCACACGCTGTACCCCTCTCTATACCACACACTGTACTCCTCTTTATACCACACACTGTACTCCTCTTTATACCACACACTGTACCCCTCTTTATACCACACACTGTACTCCTCTTTATACCACACACTGTACTCCTCTTTATACCACACACTGTACTCCTCTTTATACCACACACTGTACTCCTCTCTATACCACACACTGTACTCCTCTTTATACCACACACTGTACTCCTCTTTATGCCACACACTGTACTCCTCTTTATACCACACACTGTACACCTCTTTATACCACACACTGTACTCCTCTTTATACCACACACCGTACTCATCTCTATACCACACACTGTACTCCTCTTTATACCACACAATGTACACCTCTTTACACCACACACTGTACTCCTCTTTATACCACACGCTGTACTCCTCTTTATACCACACACTGTACTCCTCTCTATACCACACACTGTACTCCTCTTTATACCGCACACTGTACTCCTCTTTATACCACACACTGTACTCCTCTTTATACCACACACTGTACTCCTCTTTATACAACACACTGTACACCTCTTTATACCACACACTGTACTCCTCTTTATACCACACACTGTACTCCTTTTTATACCACACACTGTACTCCTCTTCATACCACACACTGTACTCCTCTTTATACCACACACTGTACTCCTCTTTATACCACACACTGTACTCCTCTTCTATCTCCTGTCTCGTCGTTATCATTCGTTCCCTGGTTTGGTCGATCATACTGTACGCTTGATATATGTCTAAGTCCCTCTTTTAAAGCTTGCAGGTCATGGGCCTGACATTCTCCAAAGCATTATTGGTGATGATGAATGCGATGATGGTATGTGATGAAGTGAGACTGGTTATCAGCCCTTGATCCTTCGTCCTGGTCTCATGATCCCAACTGCCATTATATGCAACCTCATCGTAGATGTCATAATATCCAGACGGATTCAGTAGTACGGCTTCCAGACATTCACTCAAGGACTCAAACAAGTCATAAAACGTGTCGCAGCATGTGTGACGCTCCACTCATCTGGTCTTGCACATTCCGAAAAGTTTCGTTTTCCTCGCATCTGGTGCCAGATGTTTTAGGATGCGTTCCTGGCATCGTTGCCAATACACTGACATAATCTCCTGGTTATCATGTGACCTCATCTGCTATGATGGAAAATAAGGCATTTTCGTGTTCAAGGCTTCGTGTATTTTCCGTTCTAATGTATTCGATACTATACTAATCACTTCATTTAGGATGATTCCTGATGTATACTGTGCATTCTTTCTTCCGGTCTCGAAATGTTCTCGGAGTGTCATCGCGTGTGGCCATCATCTCCAGAATTGTCCAGAAGTTTCCCCTGTTGGATGATGTACTTGTCCGATCATCCATGTGGCTTCGAAGTGGCAAGTTTTGTTTTCCACAAAGTACAACTGTTTCTACAACGCTTTTCAGGACGTGAACGCTTTTCTTGTACATCTTTTAGTTGGACTGGCTCAATTAATTAATTATTTAACGAACTAAGCTGATGGGGCCTGCTTTTCTTCTAGCATAAGTATGGCTTCAATGAAATATTTAGTAAGGGCTTCTGCCAAAATACCAACCAGACAGCATAGATTCTTGAAATACGGCCGATAGGCCATTTTAAAAATAGCAAAGCCTAATCGTGTCATTAAAAAATATATCATACCTCTTGGTTTTGTGTTAAAACGAGCTCATGGACAGCAAAACATGATTTTAAAACGTGTATTATTTGTTATAATGAATAAGATATTCAAAGACGTTGATGATACGAAATGATAATAAAAAATTTTACCTGTAAAAATGCCATTTGCTATCTTGAAAGTCCGGTCCAAAAACTGATGCAGACGATTTTCATCAAATGACCAACGCGTTTGCTGGGCGCATTTACTGGATCTGCGCAATCTGCTGATGGGTGTGCAATCTGCAGATTTTCGAGTGTCCGAGGATTGCGCAACGCAATCGAGCGCAATCTACAGATTGCCAAGATTCAGCAACTGCGCCCAACACGTCTATGAGCGCCAAACATTCCCATATTATGTTCATTATTTCGCGGGGAGACATGGTCAAACACGAGGTAGGCGTGCGTGCGCGCGCTTGCGTGCGGAGTGCGTGTGCAGTGAATCTATGAACGACGTCACCAATAATCCTAAGAATACCTTTGGGGATCCCCTGGACGCCATGTATATCGCCTGTTTATCGCCTGTGCTAGATCAGTGCATGAAAACGTCGGAGTGCTACTAAAGAATTCGTCCGTAGTAAGTGACAATTTTGACCTTGTGTTGTTTCCTGGCAATGCCTTTGTCCCCTGTTGACATGCAATTGCCTGGTCCCCACTTTCGATCCGCCTATTTAGATATATATATATATATATATATATATATATATATATATATATATATATATATATATATATATATATATATATATATATATATATATATATATATATATATATATATATATATATATATATATATATATATATATATATATATATGTATATATATATATATATATGTATATATATGTATGTATATATATGTATATATATATATATATATATATATATTTATATTTATATATATATATATATTCGCACAGCAGAGTCAACTTATTCAAATGTCCGAAAATGTTTGTCAAAACTGAATAACTTCTAGTGTTTGTATGTGCTTTTTTGTTTGCAAATATTTGAAAATCAACAGTTCTGAATTTTTATTCCCAATTTTTTCTAAACATGTTAAAATCTTTGCGATGCTCTCAGTAGCTAGCTGGAAACTGCTCCCCCCGTGTCAAATTTAGCCCGAAGGCTAGAGTTTAACTAAGTTAAACTAACAAAATCTAATGATACAGATCCTCAAAATCACAACGAATACATCAGTTTCATTCATTTGAGGTGCATCCTCAATTCATTTGAGGAAGCTGTTTTAATTAATAATTACATTCATATTACAGAAGTATCAAATGTTGTTATGTAACAATTAAACAATGCATGTAAAGCCTACCGAATGGGCGGAGTTAAATAAACAAACATCAAGTGCGCATGACAGTGGGATCTCTATGACAGCTCTGAGGTGCACGGCCTGAATAAATGACAGTCCAAAAAGTCGAAGAGCTAGTATCACAATTTAATATTTAACACAGTGCTGTCGCCGCTGGCAATGCGGTCAATGGGTGGAAACCCGTCAACGCCTCGTATCAAACAAACGGGCTCACGTCCGACGACATCAGCAGTAACTGACTGTCCAACAATTGAATATGCAGACTCCAACAAACGGCAACCATTATGTCAAGCATAGCGGACAAGCTGATGGCCGATATGTAGCGGTTAAACACGTAATTCTAGACATTGCCTCTGTAGCATATTGGTTATGGTCGTTCGCTTTGAAATGCTAATGTTTTGGTCGCGTTTTTGAACTCCGTAAGAAGTTTTTTGTGTTTGTTCCGAGGTCTAGCGTTGTGTATCTGCAGCGACGTTCCGCGGTCTGGCGTGGTGTATCTGCCGCGGTGTTCCACGGTCTGGCGTGGTGTATCTGCCGTGGTATTTGAGGTCTAGCGTTGTGAATCTGCCGAGGTGTTCCACGGTCTGGCGTGTTGTGTAACTTGGTGTATCTGCCGTGGTGTTCCGTGGTCTAGCGTAGTATATATGTGCTGTGTTTCGTGCGGTATAGCTTGGTGTATCTACCGTGGTGTTCCATGGTCTAGCTTGGTGTGTATGTCTTGGTGTTCCGCGGTCTAGCGTGGTGTATCTGCCGTGCCATTCCGAGGTCTGGCGTGGTGTATCTACCGTGGTGTTCCAAGGTCTGGCGTGGTGTATCTGATGTGGTGTTCCGTGGTCTAGCTTGGTGCTGTGTGGGATGTTGTGTGCTGCCTGGATTAAACAAAGCCATGCACTGTAATAGTTCAGTGGAAATGTGTATGCTTTAATTCAACATCCGGTAGATGTCGGTTTGATGCCCTATCAATACAATGGTACATTTGAGTAAAATCACCATAAATGCTTACTTAGTTTTTAGACGAAACCACATTTGTTCATTCTGTTAATAGCAAAAATCTTCAAACAATCAGAAATATTTTTAATCGTTTAGGAAAAAATGTATAATTTCTCTTTTTATGTAGGAGCTAAGCACTATCAGTCTTAATTCAAATGTTGTCCATTGAATTCGCAATTATTCATCTTATATTTGATACTACAGTTTTCATGAGCGCCAACGACATCATTCTTATATGTAAACAAATCGTTTCGGCCGTGGTCTTTTTCTTAGCTACAAGAATCTGACCATTGTAACTAGAAGAATGTGGAGTCGTTTGCAATCATCGTCGTGCAGGAGCAGCAGTCCTCACAGAAGACAGGAGGTTGACCACATACAGAGAGTGTTTTCATCATCTGCTGTCTTCGCCAGGCATCTGAAGCAGAGCTCATAGGAGACTGTTACAGCCGGCAGCTCGACGACATACCGCGAGTGTTTCCTCCGTCTGCTGTCACCGCCAGGCATATGAAGCAGAGCTCGTAGAAGACTGTTACAGCCGTCAGATAGATGATATCCCAGGAATGTTCTCACCTTCTGCTGTCATCGCCAGGCATCTGAAGCAGAGCTCACAGAAGACTGTTACACCCAGAAGATCGATGACTTACCGAAGGTCAGTCACCGACCGTGGCACAGTCGTTACTGCCCACTTACCGATTCTTTCAAATGATGCAGCATCAACTTGAAGACATTCTCTGCACCTGAAAAATCCCATTACCCACCCGACTGACAAGGAAAACCGTTTTGTTGTGCAACACACGGGAGAATGGTGAACTATCGACAAGCAGAAGTATGAGAGAGAAAGGAAATATACTACTCAAACCAAAACCCGTGCCGTGTCCCAAGGTATGGAACCTCTATGGAGCCTTACATCACGTGGTTGTTTTTACTTACGTTTGGCCGTAAACACTTCAACTTCACACAGCGTTAAAAAGCTACTGTCATCGTCTGTCTGTATGACAAGATATCGTCCTCTTGCGTTATCCTCGCATTGTATGACCACCCGTGCTTCATGCTGTGGACCATCGAGTGTAGCACAGATCGCGTCCAAGGCGATGACGGATGACGCTTTAGTTGTCGGCCAAGTGTTCATCAACCCCACTCGTAGATCATGAAGTACACTGTCCTCATCTGTCTCAACATATTGGTTTCGTGCATGACAAATTCAACTTTCAAATTGATTTTGATTGTTTTAACAAGTTTTAACAAGATTGATCAAGATTGCCATCCTAAACAACAAGTTCCAGATGGCAAGTGGATAATGAAGCCATTGGCTTATCGAGAGTCCAACAATTGTATCATTTATGTGTAGCCCGCCCTTATCAGATATATGTCATTTCTATTTTTAAACATATTCACATTACTAGCATTAACACAATCATTTGGCAGTTTGTTCCATTCATTTATCACCCTCTGTGAGAAAGAGTACTTTCTCATGTCCAACCTACACTGCTCCTTAACTAATGCTGCTTTGTGTCCTCTGGTTCTACTGCCTTCTTTAAGTTTGAAGAACATATTCCTTCCAATATCCTCATAACCGTTCACTATTTTAAACACTTCTATTTGGTCTCCTCTTAATCTCCTGGTCTCTAGTTTTGCCAAACCACATTGTAATAAGCGGCTTTAGTAACTAAGTTCTCTCAATTCAGGAAGCATTTTAGTTGCTCTTCGTTGTATTCTTTCTAGCTTGTCTATGTCCTTCTTACGATACGGCCTCCATGCTTGTATACAATATTCCAAATGTGGTTTAACTATTTCTTTGTACAGTGGTACAATTAGCTGTTTCTCCTTATACGTGATAGTTCTCCTAATTAGCCCTGGAATTTGATTTCCTTTCGAAGCAGCAATGCCACATTGCTCTGAAACTTTCATGTCAGCAATAAATGTTACTCACAAGACTTTTGTTTTGTGGTTCTACCAAGTACAGCATCCTCCTTTTTAAGCCGTTTCAATGTGGAAAGCCTCATTCGGCCTTACTTACCGACCCGATTGTAGATGTGCACTGATCGAACGAGGCTCACGGTCTCTAGGTCGACTGCCCACCAAGGGTAGTTGTCCCGGAGAGTATGCGTGCAGCTTTCGCCACTATAGTAATGACCGTTTGTGTCACCGTCAACGGCTCTGTCTGGTGTTCCCTTCCATCCTACTGACGTCTGTCTTGCAGGGCGGCCCACTGCAATGTTGTCTTCTGTTGTCAAAACTGCAAACAACAGTGAATGAACACGTCCTGGTTGTTTACCCGATTATTGAAATGTCAGAATTAATTAATATGGACATATAACTATGTTGTCGGCTTCATTTTAATTTAATTGCAGCTAAACGTAATCGCATCATGGATCAACATTTTTATATATATATATATATATATATATATATATATATATATATATATATATATATATATATATATATATATATATATATATATATATATATATAGTGGGCAAACCAGGTGTATTTGTACCCTAATCATAGAGAGGTGTAACAAAATTAATGTACATTTGAAGTGAGCTGCAACTTACTTGGTTGCGCGCATATTACCTTTTAAAATATCGGTTGAAATATTACCACCGCTGCAACGGAACTACTATTTTTTTTAATTTGTGTAATTGTTCCGATATCTTGGAAATTCACAACTACGTGAACAAAGTTATCAACATGACACCCTGGAATTGTTAGAAAAAAACGAAGCTTTGCCATAATTAGCGGAAATAAATGTATTTAGACAACATTTATTTAATATTATATTATCAGAGCTCACAGAAGACTGATACAGCCAGCAGATCGACAACTTACCGAAGCTCAGTCACCGACCGAGGTCGCACAGTCGTGAAGACTTGAAGACGTTCCCTGCACCTGAAAATCCCATTACCCACCCGACAGACCAGGAAAATGTGCAACACGGTAGAAAGACAAACAGCCGGTTAGCTAAAGAATAAGAGAGAAAGGAAATATACTACTGAAGACAAAACCCGTCCAGTTTCCCAAGGTATGAAACCTCTGTGTAGTCATACATCACGTGATTGTTATTAGTTACTTTTGGCCGTAAACACTTCTACTTTACACTGCGTTAGTGCGCTACTGTCACCGTCAATCTGTATGACAAGATACCGTCCTCTTGCGTTCTCCTCGCACTGTGTGATCACTCGTGCTTCAGGCTGCGGACCATCGAGTGTAGCACAGATCGTGTCCATGGCGATGACAGATGTCCTATCTTTCGTCGGCCAAGTGTCCACAAGCCCCACTCGTAGATTGTGAAGTCGATAGGCATTTGTTGTCTCAACAAATCGGTTTCGTAATATGCGTGCAGCTTTGGCTATCGTAATTACTGTTGATGTCACCGTCAACGGCTATGTCTGGCGTTCCCTCCCATTCTACTGACGACTGTATTGCAGGGCGGTACAATGCTGTGTTGTCGTCCGTTGTCAAAACTGCAAACAAAAATGAACGAACACATCCTGGTTGTTTACCCGAATACTGAAATGTCATAGTTCACTAATATGGATATATAACTGCGCTGTCGGTTTCATTTTAACTTTAGTTGCAGTTAAACGCAATCGCATCATGGTTCAACATTTGATGATTGTCACAGATAGCAGATTGCTTGAGGTTGTATATAATTAGCTTATAATTAAACCTGGCAGCAACTGCATTTTGATATATACCATCGTAACGTATGTGTTGTAGAGGTTCCTATGACATGACTTTTGTATAGGATATCATGTGATTTGAATGCTTGATAATGGGGTGGTTTAGTACAAATATTGCATAACTATTCACAAGTTAATTTGTAATTTTTATAGGCGACCAAGCCTTTCCGTGGTCTACGGGCTCTTGTACGTAAAAACATGATTGGTTGCTCCGTTGTGAGACGCCATCTTCTTCGCCTTTGTTGTGGCCGTAGTGAAATACATTCGTGTACACAACACAGTAAGGTACGCATGACTGCACTCGCCGAGCACGCCGTACGCATGACTGCACTCGCCGAGCACGCCGTACGCATGAATGCACTCGCCGAGCTCGCCTTATGCAAGTCAGCACTCGCCGAGATCGCCTTATACAAGTCAACACTCGCCGAGCTAGGCTTATACAAGTCAGCACTAGCCGAGCTAGCATTATACATGCCAACACTCGCCGAGCTCGCCTTATACAAGTCAGCACTCGCCGAGCTCGCCTTCTACAAGTCAGCACTCGCCGAGCTCGCCTTATGCAAGTCAGCACTCGCCGAGCTCGCCTTATGCAAGTCAGCACTCGCCGAACTCGCCTTATGCAAGTCAGCACTCGCCGAGCTCGCCTTATGCAAGTCAGCACTAGCAGAGCTCGCCTTATGCAAGTCAGCACTCGCCGAGCTCGCCTTATGCAAGTCAGCACTCGCCGAGCTCGCCTTATGCAAGTCAGCACTAGCAGAGCTCGCCTTATGCAAGTCAGCACTCGCCGAGCTCGCCTTATGCAAGTCAGCAGTCGCCGAGGTAATACTAATGCTTGGCATACATACATAACATTGTATAAACCGTGAAAAATTTTGTTTTAAATCTATACACTACGTCGTATAAAACATAGAAGTTAGTTTGAAAATAAAAATGTCTTTAATGTCTTTTTGAACTGTGCGCGATTCCCGGTGTTCCGTAGTGTGGCTGGTAAAACATCGCACACCGTCGGGCCAGCGCCAGCCAACGCTCGGCGACCGTTCGACGGTGACACGTGCATAAGTAGATCGCCGACAGAGCGTAGGGAGCTGCGTGGCATATGAAGATGCAGCAGCAGGGCGAGGTACATCGGTGTGCCTTCGTAGAGCGCACAGTGTACTAATAGCTTGTACACAATGCGCAACTGCCTCAGTACCTCGGATATCGATTGTCAATCACCTCGTCGGATCTAGAGGACGTTTAATTATATGTTTACAGTTGCGAGTCTACAAAGGCATAACTATTACCTAAACAACGAAATCAGTCACTTTGATGTACTAACAGTCTCTTACGCACGCACGCACACACGCACGCACATTCGTTACCGATGAACATGTATTCGATCGGTGCAAGACAAGAATAGCAATTTGGCAGTTTAATCAACCGTGCTGTATATACCTGAGCAACTACAGTACATACACATGCGACATGTTAGCATTGATGTAAACATGCGTGTTTTTCAAACGCATTGTCATCTATAAAATATCACTGTCACACATCGGTCCGTGCACAAATGCGGCTCAGTTCCTAGTATGTGCAATAATACTGCAAGAAAGCCTTCGATCATCCAGTTCTGGTCTACCTTTGTTCCCACATTTGAAACAAACATTGGAACTAGATTTTCTACCTGGTGTCTATGCCAGGGGAAATAACATTTCCCACGCAGGAAAATGGAAAAATCTGGCGTTGACTCATTAACGCTGGAGAAGGACACTCTGAAATAAACCCAAGCATAATATTATAGATCCCTAATCTTCAAACATAAAGGACGTTCCATATTGTTGAACAACCTTCAAAAAACTGCTTGTCACTGTCAAAAGTGTCATCCGATGTTTTCAGAGATGATGGTTTGCGTCAATTAACGTCATTTATTTCCAGAATTTGGGTATCGATTCTAATTCCACCTCAAAAATACCAATTCTAATTAAAAATTCCATATCGAAATTAAATACTAATTTGAGTCAAGACACAGGCTGACCTTATGATATTATTAAGTGTTTTTCTGGCTCTTGGAATAATATATTTGCACTTCTTATTAACATCAATATAGTACAATATATGCAAAATACAATTTTGAACTTACAAGTTTTAATGTTAGTAAAAACAAAGTAGTCCAATTATTGATGTCTCAGTTTCTTCTTTTCTTTGTAAACATTAATAAAAAATCCATTTAAATATATTATATGTTATGATAATATAATTATTGTTATCACACTTGAACACTAAGTTGTTATAATTCTTCTAACCATAATGTTTCTTTGTATTAAACCATGTAAAAATTATGCTTAAAGTGCTTAATCAACTGGTTTTTTTGCTAGTCTCATTTCAAATGCATTTTGCAAAAAAACAAACCAACCTAGTATCCACTGCAACAAGCTAGCTCGTTCGTGCAACTTTTGTTTGTAGTTTTTGTGCAATCATCAGACAAACTATTAAAATTAATGCGTGCTTATTCAAGCATTAACTGAATTGAAAATCGAAATGCTAAAAAATAAAGAATTTCTTCCTTGGTGAAATTTCGTAACTTTGTCATGTGATCGGCGAGAGGCTGGAAGTCACACCCATGATCAGCATTGACCCACACAGTGTTTACCATTTTAGATATCCACTATTTTGATCCTTGCCAGATCTAGCGCCTAAAGTAAATACTTCGATGATTTAAAAAAGGAATTTTTTTATTAAATTGACTTCGGATGTTACATAAACTATTCACACACTACATATCTGGACACAACCATTGAACCGAATTTGTGACAGGTTAAATCAGTTGAGCAAGCACTTTTAATATGATGACTTCTTTTGTGTAATTGAATTTCTTTGTGATTGGCTGAATATTTCTGTGTTTGCGGAAATGTGCTGTAATGCTGCTATCAAAGAACGCTGCTACTGCCACGACTGGGAACCACCATAACACTGGCCCGGGGGGCTGTTTTCGAGAAGACAAATGCACGTTAATAGAATCTTTCTAAATTGACGCAAAAAGCAAAAAGTACCAACAAAGTTTCAAACGTTTTTACCTTATGTAACGCATGAATGATGTTTCCATCTCAGACAAGTGATTAGTTTGAAATTATGGAATGAACGCGGACGCCGACGAAACTCTACCTTCACCGTTGAACGCTGTAAACGACTTCCGGCGATCGCTAATAATCCGATTTTCGCAAATGCGCAGAGCGTGCCAACCTCCTACGGGTGGCGGGACAACCGTTACGGTGCATTACATGGAGTTTGGTGAAGGTGGGGTGGGGGGTGCCGATAATTATGTTCTTTATTAAAAAGGTATGTTTTGCTCGTCTAGCTGTCGAAATCAGACAGATAGTATTCTTTGTTAAGCCAATTTTGGGGTATAATATTTCAACTGAATTCGAACTCAAAAGGAATGCGGACTCTATCATTCATCAGTGAAGTCTGTAGTAGCGCGCGAAATGTCTGCAAACTTTGTGAAAAATATATGCATGCATAATAGGGGGGGATATCTGAAAATGATAGTAGTTTCATGTGTGCGTGTGCGTGTGCGTGTGCGAATGTGCGTGTGCGTGTGCGTGTGCGTGTGCGTGTGCGTGTGCGTGTGCGTGTGCGTGTGCGTGTGTGTGTGTGTGTGTGTGTTTGTGTGTGTGTGTGTGCGTGTGCGTGTTTACATGCGTGCGTGCGTGCGTGCGTGCGTGCGTGCGTGCGCGTGTGTGTGAGCAGGCTAGCGTTACGAAGCGAGACAAGGGGCAGGGGTCTAAAAAGTCACAAAATAGCCGGACGTACTTAATGGATAGCCCCAAACTAAAAAACGTGAAATAATGTGCGAAGCCCAAGAACCGCATTAAGAACACACGTGACACTGCATCCAATCAATTTCGGATTCGCTGCGATTGATGTTAGCAATAAAAAATCGAACGCGAACTCATATCAGGCGTCGAAATTAAAAACGTGACGTCGCTTTATAGAATTAACGGTGCCCGTCCGACCTCACTGGCTGCGACCGGGTCATTTCTCTCTCTGTCTGCGAACTCTAGTTCATACTTCAAAGCTGCGTCCGTAGTCCATTTAGCACATCGCCAATCAGGTTCGTTGATGTTCAAATATGAGGTGCGGGAATAGTTTACGTATTGTCACGTACTTTTATTCAAATCAAACAAAGAATTGACTTTGATCGGTAAATCTGCAGTGTGTTTACGTTAATTTAGATTGCGTAAATATGTTTTCTTTCACTTATGTAGCCTGGCCGTTCTGGCTCGTGTAGTTTAGAGATCGGCTGTTACGGTCGTATATATGTAAATATGTTTTGTTTCACTTATGTAGTCCGGCCGTTCTGGCTCGTGTCGTTTAGAGATCGGCTGTTACGGTCGTATATACGTAAATATGTTTTGTTTCACTTCTGTAGTCCGGCCGTTCTGGCTCGTGTCGTTTAGAGATCGGCTGTTACGGTCGTATATACGTAAATATGTTTTGTTTCACTTCTGTAGTCCGGCCGTTCTGGCTCGTTTCGTTTAGAGATCGGCTGTTACGGTCGTATATACGTAAATATGTTTTGTTTCACTTATGTAGTCCGGCCGTTCTGGCTCGTGTCGTTTAGAGACCGCCTGTTACGGTCGTATATACGTAAATATGTTTTGTTTCACTTATGTAGTCCGGCCGTTCTGGCTCGTGTCGTTTAGAGATCGGCTGTTACGGTCGTATATACGTAAATATGTTTTGTTTCACTTATGTAGTCCGGCCGTTCTGGCTCGTGTCGTTTAGAGATCGGCTGTTACGGTCGTATATACGTAAATATGTTTTGTTTCACTTATGTAGTCCGGCCGTTCTGGCTCGTGTCGTTTAGAGATCGGCTGTTACGGTCGTATATACGTAAATATGTTTTGTTTCACTTATGTAGTCCGGCCGTTCTGGCTCGTGTCGTTTAGAGATCGGCTGTTACGGTCGTATATACGTAAATATGTTTTGTTTCACTTATGTAGTCCGGCCGTTCTGGCTCGTGTCGTTTAGAGATCGCCTGTAACGGTCGTATAAACGTAAATATGTTTTGTTTCACTTCTGTAGTCCGGCCGTTCTGGCTCGTGTCGTTTAGAGATCGCCTGTTACGGTCGTATATACGTAAATATGTTTTGTTTCACTTCTGTAGTCCGGCCGTTCTGGCTCGTGTCGTTTAGAGATCGGCTGTTACGGTCGTATATACGTAAATATGTTTTGTTTCACTTATGTAGTCCGGCCGTTCTGGCTCGTATCGTTTAGAGATCGGCTGTTACGGTCGTATATACGTAAATATGTTTTGTTTCACTTATGTAGTCCGGCCGTTCTGGCTCGTGTCGTTTAGAGATCGGCTGTTACGGTCGTATATACGTAAATATGTTTTGTTTCACTTCTGTAGTCCGACCGTTCTGGCTCGTGTCGTTTAGAGATCGGCTGTTACGGTCGTATATACGTAAATATGTTTTCTTTCACTTATGTAGTCCGGCCGTTCTGGCTCGTGTCGTTTAGAGATCGGCTGTTACGGTCGTATATACGTAAATATGTTTTCTTTCACTTCTGTAGTCCGACCGTTCTGGCTCGTGTCGTTTAGAGATCGGCTGTTACGGTCGTATATATGTAAATATGTTTTGTTTCACTTGTGTTGTCCGGCCGTTCTGGCTCGTGTCGTTTAGAGATCAGCTGTTACGGTCGTATATACGTAAATATGTTTTCTTTCACTTACGTAGTCTGGCCGTTCTGGCTCATGTCGTTTAGAGATCGGCTGTTACGGTCGAACCTGCGGCACTTCGAGACCACGCCGTTTTCTTCGTCGTTTGTTTGGAACTCGCCACAATTCTGTCTTTTCTTTATAATTTATGTCGTCTACCCATTAAATGTAAGTTGATATGAATACGCGTAAGTAGTCTATTATGTAGTTAATTTATATAATTGCGTCATAATAGCTTCAGATCACAACTTAGACACTGTTAATGATTGCGAAAGTATGTCCAGTACTTTGACAGCGTCAGCGTTTACGTTCGTTATAAAGTAGTTACTATTCACTATTGCATAGCGTCTATTTTAGCGTCTACCGTTTAACCTGTTTAGATTAATGTATTTAGGCCTACTTTTCCTCCATGTATTCGTAATGTTTCTATTGCCCACGTAATTTGTAATCGTCGAATAACGTTTAGTTTTTAGTCTAGTCGCCAGACGGCGTCGTTACTAATATATAACTGCTTTTTCTTTGGAGTTCGACTGTTACTACTGTTACTATATACTACTACCACTACTACTATATACAACGGTGTGCGATATTTGCCTCGTTTCAACTGAATTCAATAAAGTAAATAAAAACACAAGTACGAAATTCAGAATAAGTGTTGCTAGGGTAAAACAATATGCGGACAATTTAATCGGTAGATCGTGTAACTTGCGAAACTGTGAATAGCCCTATGTCATAGTATATATAGCCGCAGCCATTTTGACACCTTTTCGTAGATTTTCGACGGAGCCTAGTCAAAAATAATTTAATTGCTTGTCCGATGATTTCATTGACGCTAGACAACGAACGAATTAACATGTCGTAGCGGGTAGTAGATAGATTTGCTTTTTTCAAGGAATTATTATAAAATGAGAAAAGGAAAAGGGGTACGAATTCTTGCAAGAGAGAGAGAGAGAGAGAGAGAGAGAGAGAGAGAGAGAGAGAGAGAGAGAGAGAGAGAGAGAGAGAGAGAGAGAGAGAGAGAGAGAGAGATGTAGCGGGTGAGTGGGGGAGAGAGAAGGGGTGAGAATGAGGGAGAAAGGGAAAGAGGGAGGGAGAAGGTGGAGAGGGAAGGAGGATAATTCGGGGAGACAAGTGGATAAAGCTTGTAGTTCAAATTGTTCTACCCCGCTATGTTCAAATTAAATATGTCAGTTTTGCTTTAGCAGATGTGTGTAAAATAAATAACAAGGAAGGACAACCAAGAAGAACGATGTTTAAGCCTCCTTTTCATTAATATATAAATATAATTGCGCATGTTTCTAACTTATAACTGTATATTACGGATCATACGGAGATGGTAAAGGCGATACAGTGCAACTTTTTGTAAAAAATGCATATACTCGATGCATGTGCCGGGCAAATAAAAAATCTCTTACGGCTATCTTAAAACTGCCTGGAGATTGGATGCTATGTATATTGTGACGTAATGCAGTCCAGACTTTGGCAGCTATAAAAGCAAAGGTTGAAGCACCAGGGCCATGTATATAAGGGACTATAACACCAAGTTCACTTGATCTAGTACCAATACTGTGTGGTCTCTCATCAACCAGGACGTAAGGTAACCGAGAGCAGTTCCATGAATGATATCGAACATATTATGTAATTTGAGTTGATCTACTCTGTATTCGACAGGAAGCATTTTGACTCGCCGAAAATTAATCTACCCCAACAAGTGTTCTGGGAGACAGGTTGAGCAGATATTTAACAACATTGTTTTGCATGATTTGAAATTTGGATTTGTTTTTCTGGGATAGGCCAGAGTACGAGGACGAGGACGTATAATTAAAATTGCACTGTACCAACGAAGACGGCTTCTTAAAGTAATTAAAGGAGCAACACTTCTTGCACCATCCTTAATGGATCTACCTGATAAGTCATCTAGATCAATGAATTTACTGACTCTCAAGGCATTTAGAATTTAGTAGACAAGGTCGACACTGGTTTCTCTAAAATGGAATGCATTTTGTTTGACTCCTTGTTTCTGATAGAAAGACACAACATGGTCGTATCCAAATTTACCAAGCCCCTGGCGCAATTTGCTAATTAATGAAGAGGCGATGGAGGTAAAGAAATTATTGAACTTTTAAGCCACTTTCAGTTTGTTCAAGCATATGTCATTATCAATTTCAAGCCCAATAATTTTAGGCTGGAATTTACTCCTGGAGGAGATGCCTAGTAATTTTAAGGTTTACCATAATTTCTTTGGTTATTTTTATTTTCGGTGGCCATTGTTTCATAATAATCGGCTTTGGCTGCTTTGAATCTGATGCAAATGCTGTTGTGCCAAGATTCTAAACTTACTAAAAACCTTGTCTCTTTCGCTACACAAATGAAACATGTCAGTAGTAATCTACGGCTCAGAACCCTGCTTAATTCCAACTTCCTTGAAGAGAGTTATAAAGTCCCCTATTGCTACAAATATGGACTTTTCTGCTAGCCAGACTCGTTCCACTGAATTACACGTACATATCAGACCAATTTGTCTCGTTTAACCTTTGTTTAAAGTCCTCCTTACTATATTTCTTTATGTCTGATTATTGTATTTATTATATAGTTCTTTCTTAACTTTATGCGTGCAGTAGGTTAATAATTGATCGCTCGTCACACCAGATTGACTTATTTTGATAGGATCAGAGACTAGTAAGAGACACCATTTACATCTGTGTTAAAATCACACACACCATATATATAGACCCAAGTTTATCGCCCATCTTACTCTAAATTGCAAACTCAAAAACATCTCGCCTCGATTAATCAACAAGGCCCCACTGTCTGTAGCTCTCGCGACAGTCTGGTCGCATAGTGCAGGGATCAGCCTACATATACATTTCCCATTGGTGACCATGTTAACGTTTTGCCTGATTATAAGAAAACTGGACCATCAACAATTCTGAAACTTCTTGCCTGCCCTTGTCATAGTCTCATTGATATGCTGGTCGAGATTGGCAAAATCACATATTTCGAACTCTTTTAAAATGGCTGAACGTGCCATACCCGTCAATGTTTACCAATGTCTGCATTAATTACTACGAACTCGTGCATTGTTGCGAAAAATTGCTATTAAAATCATCTAAACATCCACAATCACACTGTCTACCAGTAAATATGGCAATGTCCTTGCTCAAAGGCACTTATGTCAGATGATATGAATTTGTAAAAATTTCCTATATCCAAATTTACTATGTCCTACATTCGTCTAAGTCACATTCGTCAGGACGTCTAATTGAGGCATGATACCTGCTCTTCCCAATGTAATGGAAAGTCCGAAATGCCCGGATGTTTGCCCACATTGTGGGCAAACATGATGGTCTCTGATTTTAACTCATCTTTTATGTATAAATGCAATTTCATAAGCGTATAATAACTATTTGCAAATGTTCATAATTTTCAGTATTTTCATCGTGCATACGGCACAACTGTAAACGTAATTTTTATTGAAACAATAACAAATTGATGGCGACAACTTCCGCCAAACGTCAGGCTCAGATGTGACCGATTTATCGGAGAAAACTCACGATGTATTCGAGTGTTTGTGTTTGCAAATATTTGAAAATAAAAATTTCTGAATTTCCATTCCCAATTATTTCTAAACATGTTCAATTCATAGCAATGTTCTCGGTGCCTAGCTGGAAACCTCCCCCGTGCCAAATTTGGCCCACGGGCTGGAGCTCCCGGAACGCAGCTTTACGACAAGTTACACAAAAGAAAACTAATGATAAAAAAATCACAACGAATACAACTCGCACAAACGGACCTACGTTCAACGACAACAGTAGTAACTGACTGTCCATCAACTGACTGTCCAGACTCCAGCAAACGGCAACACACATGTCAAACTAGACGGACAAGGTGATTGCCGATATATAACAGCTAAACCACGTGTTTCTAGCAATTGCCTCTGTAGCAGATTGGTTATGGTCGTTAGCTTAGAAATGCTACCGTCTTGGTCTCCGGTTCCACTCCCATAAAATGTTTTTCGTGTTCGTTCCGCGGTCCAGCGTGGTGTGTCTGTCGTGGTGTTTCGCGGTCTAGCGTGGTGTGTCTGCCGTGGTGTTTCGCGGTCTAGCGTGATGTGTTTGCTGTGGTGTTCCGCGATCTAGCGTGATGTATCTGCCGTGGTGTTCCGCTTTCTAGCGTGATGTATATGCCGTGGTGTTCCGCGGTCTAGCGTGATGTATCTGCCGTGGTGTTCCGCCGTCTAGCGTGGTGTATCTACGGTGGTGTTCCACGGTCTAGCGTGGTGTATCTGCCGTGATGTTCCCCGGTCTAGCGTGGTTATCTGCCGTGGTGTTCCGCGGTCTAGCGTGATTTATCTGCCGTGGTGTTCCGCGGTCTAGAGTGATGTATCTGCCGTGGTGTTCCGCGGTCTAGCGTGGTGTATCTGCCGTAGTGTTCCACGATCCAGCGTTGTGTTTCTGTCGTTGTGCTGATTGTAGCTCAACATTGATGAATACACTTTCATAAGCGTCTAGTAACCATTTTTAAATGTTACAAATTTTCATTGTGCATACGAAGCAATGGTAAACTAACGCTATATTGAAAAAAATCAAATAGAACATAATGAGAGTTTCCTACAAAGCAGCGTCGTCAACCCCAACTGATGACGATACCGTCCGATAAACGTCTGAATGAGAGGTAAGCGGGCTTTGCACAGAAGAAGCGAAGTCGGCCAATTGATCGCTGAAGGCGGTCTGCAGGCTGTCCAGCACACCGACAGCCACCTGCTCGGCGTCTTAAACACGTGCCTCGTCTTCGCAGAGTCTATCTCTGGTGAATTTGAAATGCAGAAAATTGCCGCGCGGCATGAATTTTGAAGAGCGACAGTTTTGCCTTCCCTGAAGTACAGCAGAGTCAACTGATTAAAATTTCTGAAAATGCTTGTCAGAACGCACAGCCGAACTCGAAACTGAATATCTTCCAGTTGGCCGACCGACCGACCGATTTCATGGAGGAAACTCTCGATGTATTCGAGTGTTTGTGTTTGCAAATATTTGAAAATCAACAATTCAGAATTTCCATTCCCAATTATTTCTAAACATGTGCAATTCTTGGCGATGTTCTCGGTGGCTAGTTGGAAACTGCCCCCCGTGCCAAATTTCACAACGAATATAACTGTTTGATTCCTGTGTGATTAACTAATAATTACAAAAGATTAAAGAATTATTTTTTTGTGTTATGAAGCAATTAAACAAGTGCATGTAAGACCTACAGAATGGGCTGAGCTAAACATGCAAACCTCAAGTGCGCATGCCAACGGGATCCCCATGACGGCTCTGAGGTGCCCGGTCTGAATAACCGACAGTCCAAAAAGGCGGACGCGTCTTAACAAATTAATGTCGGGCAACGTTTAGCGCCGAAAGGGTCTCCGGGTTAGTGTCACTTTAATATTCACACAGCGTTGTCGTCGCTGGCAATGCGGTCAATTGGTGGAAGCGTGTTTCCGCCTCGTCTCGCACTAACGGACTCACTTCCGGCGACATCAGCAGTAACTGACTGTCTATCAATTGACTGTCCAGACTCCAGCAAACGAGAACACACGTCAAGGTTGGCGGACAAGCTGACGGCCGATATAGAACAGCTAAAACACGTGAATTTAGCAATTGCTTCTGTATCAGATTAGTTATGGTTGTTCGCTTTGAAATGCTAAAGTTTTCGTCGCGGGTTCGACCCCCATAAAATGTTTTTCGTGCGCGTTCCGCGGTGTAGCGTGATGTGTCTGCCGTGGTGTTCCGCGGTCTAGCGTGATGTATCTACCGTGGTGTTCCGCGTTCTAGCGTGGTGTATCTTCTGCGGTGTTCCACGGTCTGCCGTGGTGTATCTGCCATGTTGTTCCGCGGTGTAGCATGATGTATCTGCCTTTGGTGAAATGTCACCCTTTGTAAAATGTCGTTACTTTGTCATGTGACTGGTAAGAGGATTGAAGGATGATCGGCATTGACTCGCACAGTGTTTACCATTTTGGATATCCACTATTTTGATCTTTAACAGATCTAACGACTGAAGTCAATTCTTTCGATAATTACTTAAAGTAGTCACACACTACACATCTGGACATCAATGAACCGGATTCGCGATGGGTTTAATCATTTGAGGAAGGAGCTTCAACTAAAAACCATATACATATTACATAACTTGTCATTATGCAGCAATTAAACATTTGCATGTAAAACCTATCGGCGGAGATAAAAAAGCAAACATCTTGTGCGCATGACAACGGGAAAGCCATGAGAGGTCGGAGGTGCACGGCCTGAATAAATGACAGTCCAAAAAGCCAAAGAGTTAGTAACGCAATTTAATATTTAACACAGTGTTGTCGCCGCTGGCAATGCGGTGAATGGGTGGAAACTCGTCAACGCCTCGTATCAAACAAACGGGCCTACATCCGACGACATCAGCAATAACTGATTGTCCAACAATTGAATATACAGACTCCAGCAAACGGAAAAAGTGTGCCAAGCTAGGCGCTGACTGCCGATATATGACAAGTAAAACACCTGATTCTAGAAATTGCCTCTATAACAGGTTGGTTATGGTCGTTTGCTTTGAAGTATTTCGAGTTCGTTCGGCAGCTAGCGAGATATATCTCCCGTGGTGTTCCGCGGTCTTGCGTGGTGTATCTGCCGTGGTGTTTCGCGGTATGCTATGGTGTATCTGCTGTGGTGTTCCACGATCTGGCGTGGTGTATCTGCCGTGGAATTTCGCGGTGTAGCGTTGTGCATCTGCCGTGGTGTTCAGCGGTCTAGCGTGGTATATCTGCCGTGGTGTTCTACGGTTTAGCGTGATGTACCTGCCGCGGTGTTCTGCGGTCTGGCGTGGTGTATCTACCGTGGTGTTTCTCTAAAAATAGAATCAAGGGTGTTTACAATAAAAATAAAAATACATTACAAGTAGCTATTGGTTTTATACCTTATCAATAGTTGATACATCTGAATAAAACCAAAGTAAATGCTTACTTAGTTTTCAAACGAAGCCACACGACACTTTTGTTAATGCTGATAATAGAAAAACTTCCAGATAATCAGTGATATTAAAAATCGGAGAGGGAACATGTATCATCTCTTTTTTTGATGCAGGAGCTAGACACTATAAGTCTTAATATGCATGTTGTCCATTGAAGTCAAGCACGCACGCACTCACTCAGTCGCACATGCACACGCACACCTCCTCAGTAACACCTCCCCAGTAACCCACGCACACACTCACGAGCGCGCGCGCACGCACGCACGCATGCACACACACATGTTGACCTTCTTTTGAATGGACAGGCCAATTCCAGTTGGTTGCACTTTGTGTACAACGAGTCGTTTAAAGAAACTTAAGACAATTCGACAACGTATTCCATATAACGATATAAAATGCAGATCACTTCCTTCGAGCTAGGCGACGAATATTTTTCTAAAAATCATCATTATCTTAAAAATCGCTCAAGCTACAGGAATCTTACCAGTGCCTTATAACCTGATGAGGTGGAACCGTCTGAAACCATTGTTGTGCACCTAAACCAGAGCTCACCGAAGACGGATACAGACGGCAGGTCGACGACTTAACGAGAGTGTCTTCATCGTCTGCTGTCGTCGCCAGGCATCTGAAGCAGAGCTCACAGAAGACTGATACAGACTGAAGGTCGACGACTTACCGAAGGTCAGTCACCGACCATGGTCGCACAGTCGTTACTGCCCACTTACCGACTCTTTCAAACTAAGTATCATCAACTTGAAAACGTTCTCTGCACCTAAAAAAAACTGACCAGGAAAACGCTTTTGTTGTGCAACACACGAGAGAAAGACAAACAGTCGACAAGTTGAAGAATTAGATAGAAAAGAAAAAAGAAATATATGGAGCCTTACACCACGTGGTTGTTTTTACTTACGTTTGGCCGTAAACACTTCAACTTCACACAGCGTTAAATAGCTACTGTCATCGTCAATCTGTATGACAAGATACCGTCCTCCTGCGTTCTCCTCGCACTGTATGACCACCCGTCTATCTGGCTGCGGACCATCGAGTGTAGCACAGATGGTGTCTATGGCGGTGACAGATGCCCTATCTTTCGTCGGCCAAGTGTCCACCAGCCCCACTCGTAGATCGTGAAGTCGATCGGCTTCAGCTGTCCCAACAAATCCGTTTCGTGCATAATAAATTCAGCTTTAGAAATTAATTAAAATGTTTTTTAATAATTTCAAACTGGAAAGCGTTATTCGGTCTACTTACCTCCGACCCGATTGTAGATGTGCACTGATCGAACGAGGCTCACGGTCTCTAGGTCGACTGCCCACCAAGGGTAGTTGGACCCGAGAGTATGCGTGCAGCTTTTGTGTTTGTAAAGACCGTTGGTGTCACCGTCAACGGCTCTGTCTGGCGTTCCCTCCCATCCTACTGACGACTGTCTTGCAGGGCGGCCCACTGCTACGTTGTCCTCCGTTGTCGAAACTGCAAACAACAGTGAACGAACATGTCCTCGTTGTTTACTTGAATATTGAAATATCAGAATTCAAAAATATGGATATAGAACTGTGTTATCGGTTTTTAACTTTAATTGCAGTTAAACGTAATCGCATCGTGCATCATGCTGGTATCTAGATATCCAATTTCTTCA
>BSQZ01000053.1:687500-722500 GCA_033239005.1 Lamellibrachia satsuma
AGACAGGAGGTTGACGACATACAGAGAGTGTTTTCATCATCTGCTGTCTTCGCCAGGCATCTGAAGCAGAGCTCATAGAAGATTGATACAGCCGGCAGGTCGACGACATACCGCGAGTGTTTCCTCCGTCTGCTGTCACCGCCAGGCATCTGAAGCAGAGCTCATAGAAGATTGTTACAGCTGGCAGGTCGACGACATACCGCGAGTGTTTCCTCCGTCTGCTGTCACCGCCAGGCATCTGAAGCAAAGCTCGTAGAAGATTGTTACAGCCGGCAGGTCGACGACATACCGCGAGTGTTTCCTCCGTCTGTTGTCACCGCCAGGCATCTGAAGCAGAGCTCATAGAAGATTGTTACAGCTGGCAGGTCGACGACATACCGCGAGTGTTTCCTCCGTCTGCTGTCACCGCCAGGCATCTGAAGCAAAGCTCGTAGAAGATTGTTACAGCCGGCAGGTCGACGACATACCGCGAGTGTTTCCTCCGTCTGCTGTCACCGCCAGGCATCTGAAGCAGAGCTCATAGAAGATTGTTACAGCTGGCAGGTCGACGACATACCGCGAGTGTTTCCTCCGTCTGCTGTCACCGCCAGGCATCTGAAGCAAAGCTCGTAGAAGATTGTTACAGCCGGCAGGTCGACGACATACCGCGAGTGTTTCCTCCGTCTGTTGTCACCGCCAGGCATCTGAAGCAGAGCTCATAGAAGATTGTTACAGCTGGCAGGTCGACGACATACCGCGAGTGTTTCCTCCGTCTGCTGTCACCGCCAGGCATCTGAAGCAAAGCTCGTAGAAGACTGTTCCAGTCGTCAGATAGATGACATCCCAGGAATATTCTCACCTTCTGCTGTCATCGCCAGGCATCTGAAGCAGAGCTCACAGAAGACTGTTACACCCAGAACATCGATGACTTACCGAAGGTCAGTCACCGACCGTGGCACAGTCGTTACTGCCCACTTACCGATTCTTTCAAACGATGCAGCATCAACTTGAAGACATTCTCTGCACCTGAAAAATCCCATTACCCACCCGACTGACCAGGAAAACCGTTTTGTTGTGCAACACACGGAAGAATGGTAAACTGTCGACAAGCAGAAGTATGAGAGAGAAAGGAAATATACTACTCAAACCAAACCCCTTGCCGTGTCCCAAGGTATGGAACCTCTATGGAGCCTTACATCACGTGGTTGTTTTTATTTACGTTTGGCCGTAAACACTTCAACTTCACACAGCGTTAAAAAGCTACTGTCATCGTCTGTCTGTATGACAAGATATCGTCCTCTTGCGTTATCCTCGCATTGTATGACCACCCGTGCTTCATGCTGTGGACCATCGAGTGTAGCACAGATCGCGTCCATGGCGATGACGGATGACGCTTTAGTTGTCGGCCAAGTGTTCATCAACCCCACTCGTAGATCATGAAGTACACTGTGCTCATCTGTCTCAACATATTGGTTTCGTGCATGACAAATTCAACTTTCAAATTGATTTCGATTGTTTTAACAAGATTTATCAAGATTGCCATCCTAAACAACAAGTTCCGGATGGCAAGTGGAGAATGAAGCCATTGGCTTATCGAGAGTCCAACAATTTTATAATTTATGTGTAGCCCGCTCTTATCAGATATATGTTATTTCTATTTTTAAACATATTCACATTACTAGCATTAACACAATCATTTTGCAGTTTGTTCCATTCATTTATCACCCTCTGTGAGAAAGAGTACTTTCTCATGTCCAACCTACACTGCTCCTTAACTAATGCTGCTTTGTGTCCTCTGGTTCTACTGCCTTCTTTAAGTTTGAAGAACATATTCCTTCCAATATCCTCATAACCGTTCACTATTTTAAACACTTCTATTTGGTCTCCTCTTAATCTCCTGGTCTCTAGTTTTGCCAAACCACATTGTAATAAGCGGCTTTAGTAACTAAGTTCTCTCAATTCAGGAAGCATTTTAGTTGCTCTTCGTTGTATTCTTTCTAGCTTGTCTATGTCCTTCTTACGATACGGCCTCCATGCTTGTATACAATATTCCAAATGTGGTCTAACTATTTCTTTGTACAGGGGTACAATTAACTGTTTCTCCTTTTACGTGATAGTTCTCCTAATTAGCCCTGGAATTTGATTTCCTTTCGAAGCAGCAATGCCACATTGCTCTGAAAGTTTCATGTCAGCAATAAATGTTACTCACAAGACTTTTGTTTTGTGGTTCTACCAAGTACAGCATCCTCCTTTTTAAGCCGTTTCAATGTGGAAAGCCTCATTCGGCCTTACTTACCGACCCGATTGTAGATGTGCACTGATCGAACGAGGCTCACGGTCTCTAGGTCGACTGCCCACCAAGGGTAGTTGTCCCGGAGAGTATGCGTGCAGCTTTCGCCACTATAGTAATGACCGTTTATGTCACCGTCAACGGCTCTGTCTGGTGTTCCCTCCCATCCTACTGACGTCTGTCTTGCAGGGCGGCCCACTGCAATGTTGTCTTCCGTTGTCAAAACTGCAAACAACAGTGAATGAACACGTCCTGGTTGTTTACCCGATTATTGAAATATCAGAATTAATTAATATGGACATATAACTATGTTGTCGGCTTCATTTTAATTTAATTGCAGCTAAACGTAATCGCATCATGGATCAACATTTAATATATATATATATATATATATATATATATATATATATATATATATATATATATATACATTAATACGCACATTATATATATATATATATATATATATATATATATATACATACATACATACATACATACATACATACATACATACATACATACATACATACATACATACATACATACATACATACATACATACATACATACATACATACATACATACATACATATATCAAGCTGATTTTGCCGGTAACTTTTCAAAGGTAAGTTGAGAATACGCTACGTTATTTCAAAGCAGTCATGCATTAAGTTCTACATGCGATGTAGTCTGGCTATTTAAGAACAGTTATAACTTAACAGGACAGGGAAAACACCAGTTCACTGATTCAAATTTATATAGCTGAAACTCCATTACGGCTACGTATCAGATAACATATACTTATAGGCTATACGTTAAGCATTGAGATACGTTGTTGGCACACACACGTGGTGGCTGTCGTCCTACGTCCAAGGCCGAACATCTGTGGTGCGGATCAAGAACGGACTATCGCAGCGTAGCGTTATGAAGACCGGAGTTTCGCAAGGACCTGTCCTCGGACATATGCTTAACGCCTACAATGCACTACTGGTGAAACTCCCCCAACAGAACAACATACAACACCACCTTGATGTTGACGACACGTAGCTGCACGAGAGTGTGAGAAAGAAAATATATTACTGAAGCCAAAACCCGTGCCGTGTCCCAAGGTAAGGAACCTCTATGGAGCCTTACATCACGTGGTTGTTATTACTTACGTTTCGCCGTAAACACTTCAACTGCACACAGCGTTAAAAAGCTATTGACCCCGTCAATCTGTATCGCAAGATATCGTCCTCTTGCGTTCTCCTCGCACTGTATGATCACCCGTGCTTCAGGCTGTGGACCATCGAGCTCATGTCAGAATGCATAATACCATCTATTGCACGAATACGAGACTCCATAACAACCAGTGTATGCAAATTGTAACTACGGCAATGCGATGCTACACTGCCCACCAGACCGTCTCCTGCACCGTCTGGAAATGGTGCAGCGCTAAAAGTGATACCACGGTTGCGGGACGTCAAAAAGATAGGAAACTCAAAATAGTTGTCTAATGTGGCACTATTTAAAATGTGGTTTCCCATTCCTAAAGCGACACCTGCTGGATCTGTGTAACTCACCTTGTGTGCCGAACGTGAAAACCAACACCAGCCAGAACATGAGGGAAGCTTCGTGCGCCACGTCCATTGCTGCAGCCTTCTGTCACGACACTACCCGTCACCAACGGAGACAACAGTTGTGTAGCCACAGCTAGTGTTCACTGTCATGGTGACATGGCATACACAGCGCGACAATTAATATAATAAATTATACATACTTACTTAGGCGCGTTATGTCGCTGGGAGTGTAGGCCAGCGACAAACGCTCTCCACTGTGTCATGCTCTATGCTATAGAAACACAGAGATGGCATTTGAGACAAATATCCTCACCTTGGTGTTTAAGTTCATTTGCTTTGCCTTCCATATTTTCCTGAAATTGATGAAAGCAACTCTGTTTTTTTTTTATCCTAACTTTACGTATTCTTCTGTGCCTCTTATTTTGTTGATTTTGCTGTCCAACTGCGTGAAGGAGTCCGTTTCTTCCAGTGGTTCCCCTCCTAGTGTAATCAGGTTGTTGCTCTTCGTGTTGGCTTTCATGATCTTTGTCTAGCCTCTGTTGATGTCCTGTCTGTGAAGGCACTGCATTTAGAAGCTATGTTTTCTCATGTGTCTAGTGATGTCTGTGTGATATAAGAGCCTGGTCATATGCCAATTTTAAAGAGGTTTTTAAATGTATCGAGACATCACATGTAGCTGCGTCATGCTGATGGGCAAACAATCAGCAAGTCCATTTCATCGTATAAATAAATTATGTCGAAATATTCGCGTTTCTTTTGTTGTTCAGTATATCTACGGGCCGTTCACAATGGTCGATACTTACTGTTCATACAAGGCGTACTAAGGACAGGGGCGTCAAGGCCCGCGTGTAAAATTGTAAGATGTCTTTTTCCAGCGAAATCAAACTGCGATATAGTGGCGACACTCAGTATATCACAATTGCCACAACTTGATTATACAGTCAAAATGGACAGTGCGGAGAGGTATAAACGACTGGTTGGCTGGGCGGTTTTTGCTTATAGCTTTTTACGCCATCGTAACTGTGCTCTTGAATATATGTAACATAGTTTCAAACAAAAATGAAAATTATTGTATTTCTAGTCAATTTTTTTATACAAAGAATTCAAATTGAGAGATTTCTTGACAACAAGATGATACATCAAATGTAAATTGTGGCAGGGGCGAAGGTGTTACGGAAATTCTAATATTTTAAATCATGTAACCGTTCACCGCGCGATGCTGTAATACAGTCCAAAATGTGTGGAGTGAAATAAATTAGCCAAGTTTCGAAAAACAGCACATGGATTCGAACCCTGTTTCTCTTGATTGACAGTCCGGCGATGCTACCGCGCCCACTACAGGAGAACTACCAAATGATCGCTTATTTGCATAGCATTGCATTTGCGTAGCATATTGGGCGCAAACGTGAAAGTGCGGTTTACATATCGGCAGGACACAAGCCAGTTCGATTCTCAAGAGGAAATCGGAATTTCCCCTGTTCGAATATAAACAGAACGACTGTCTTAACGCAAACTGTAGAAGACATGAAACGAATACGTGTTGGACTCTCGATAAGGTAGTGGCTTCATTGTCCACGTGCAATCTTGTGAAATGTTGTTAAAATGGATTTAGTTTACCGAGAATCGTCCGCCACCAACACGAAGACGATAAACGATTATCTGCCGTTGGCTGAGTGGACAGATTTGTTGAGAGAAACAACAAATTTTGTTTTGGGGTTCTGCACCTAAAGGAGATACTTAAAACTAATAATATGCAACTAAAATCAAGACCATCACGACAGTGGTTTACTCAGAATGTGTTCTAAGAGTGAAAGATTCCGGTCGTTTTTCCTGTTGATTGAGAGCTGACGAGTTAACCAGCCCGAAAGATATGCGCAATGTTATAAAAATCGGGTAACCTAGAAGGTGACATATTAAGTGAAGCCGGTGTACACATGCATGTGTGTGTGTGTGTGTGTGTGTGTGTGTGTGTGTGTGTGTGTGTGTGTGTGTGTGTGTGTGTGTGTGTGTGTGTGTGTTTGTATATATATATATATATATATATATATATATATATATATATATATATATATATATATATATATATATATATACTGCAGAACTAGGCCACCGAGTTAACATATTTTAAACATTTGGTTCTCCTCTATTTTTTACATTTTAAAGCTTTACAGTGTTTTAGTTTTAATTATTGTCATGCAATATAACATTTAATCGGCTGTTTTATGTCGAACAAAACGTTAACGTTAAGATAAGTAGTTTCATATTAAATGTTATACTTTGACAGTTATGAGTTAACTGTTTACTTCTATCATCGCCCATTCTTGTCGCCAGTATGAAATTTATTTCGTTTGTTTTGGTATTTTTTTAAATTAAACATGTTATCATTGTATGCTCTTTATATAATTGCTTCTTCTATGTAATATTTTAATTATCCAGCAAACGATTTTGCACTTATAACTCTCTTCTGTCTCTGTTAGTGACTATATATTACTACTAATGGCAGTGCGTTGTTTTTGGTTAAGCTGTCAGCTGCATCTAGATTCTAGTCCGAGGACAAGGCTATATTAATACTAGTTATAGTTGCTCCATGTAGCAGGCCCAGGAGTCACAATTTAGCGATAAGAGTTGGCCAAGGTCAACATTTCTAATTAAATAAATTAGTCTTGACACCATAAACACTCATATGGTTGTCCCTGTGTAAATATTAAAATCTTCATGATGAGCCGTCTGTCTTGCAAACACCTGGAAGTGATTCTTTCATTCATGCGCGCGCACACCCACACACACCCACGCACACTCACACACACACTCACACGCACACGCACACGCGCACGCGCACGCGCACGCGCACGCGCACACCCAAGTTGAACAAATATGTGGTTATTTCATGAAACAACATACCTGAATATCGCGCTGCAGGAATCCATCAGCGATATATTCATCTTGCAGGGTGACATCCAAGCCAGCGGGATCGTGGGGACGCGCCTTCTGACGCGCGTAATTGCCGTTGCGTACGAAATAGTTAATCTGGGGTATGTTTCGACACGACGCAGTTCCAATGTGCGTATTCACCACGGCATTCACGATCTCGCTGGCGGACTTCAACACACATAGTAATATTATATATACAGTACGGTGCGTAGTTTATGCTAGTCAGTTTCAGTCCATACATGCAGTAATATCATAAACATTTCCTACCATAATCGACCATAAAGTGACTGTCAGAATTAGCTAAATTTTACTTACCAGAAGACGTTTTCGTTTGCATGTTCTTTGATCTCTTTCGAGGACAGGGGGTGCGCGTGTGGATGGGCGCCAAGCGATAAAGTTTCGCCCACCTGTTTAACCGTACATTTGCATTTCTGATGCTACACAGCCATATGGTTGATTTTGCTACAACAACAAATATATGCATGACGGTTGATTTTCATTTCGTGTCGTTTTTACCTCTTTTAGGTAGGGTTGGTTTCAGCCAAACTTAAGGTGTCAAAAACAATGTGTTGTTAACGTACCGCTTCAGCTTTTCACTGTGTTCGAAAAGCCAACGTCGTCAAACAACTTGTGCCGTCCACGGATGGTTTTGTCTTCGTGGATTTCGTACACGACATCTCCTGTGTCTTCAGTGGCAGACTCATAGGGTCCGGGTGTTACGTCTGCGATGCTGTCTTCTTGGAGAACCCTTGGCTCTTGCATTGGTGGAAGGGTCAGCTCTATGTCAGTAGTATTGTGAGAAAAAAATCGTATTTTCTCATTACGATCACATTGCTAATGCCCGTCGCTTCAATTCAACACATTAATTTCCATCTACTACAATATGTCGATTTTGTAGTTGGTAGTGGATGATTATTATAACATACTGATTCTACCTGCAAAGCTTCAGAAACGACGTCTCGAGAGTCGTCCACTGAAGCCTCCAGGGATGTCGTAGCATCAACGGGCCCCTCCGACAAACGTGTCGACTCCAATATCACATGCGACAGTTGAAAGGAAGCGATCACAATCAGTGGGTGAATTAATTTGATTTTTAATTTGGAATAAGTTAAATAACCATACCGTAATTTGCATAATACGTCCCACGAAGACGAAAAAGTAAAAAAGAGGAATTACTCAAGTTGTCTCTGTTGTCGTGTTGTTGCCGCCAAAACTGAAGCCGGCTGAAAATAGCCGACTGAGCTGTTCGCCAGTTGAGCAGTGGGTGGTACTGAGGCTGCCGGTGCTTGTCGGAGTGGCGGCGGCGGCGGCGGTGTGTGAACCTTCAACGAAGACTCATCTTAGCACATTACAAAAACAGTTAACGGTGTCATGATTGCACACTTTCAGCAGTACACAATTCTTTCAATTGTCTACATTCATGCCATACTGCAGGACATTGCGTGTTTTAGATTTATTTTTACGAATATTGGCGGGCATAAATATGGGAATTTGTAAGATGTGTTTAAGAAATTCATTGTTGCATTGTTGGCTTCACTGACAATGACAGCCGCCTATATCTGTTTGATGCACTTCTATGTTACCTCAACTTACCTGTGGTGCAATGTGCCTCCATGGGTTCCTCGATGCCCATTGATGCGTCAAGGCACTCGATGCATCTCCAGTGGGGAAGGTCAACCGATCCCTTCACCAGATGCCTGTAAGTATATAAAAGGTAAAAAAAGGTATGTTCTTATATAGCGCGGTATCCGGCCCATAGGACTGCTCAAAGCGCTTTACACTTCACCCCCTGGCAGACTTGTTCATTCCAAGGCCATCTCAACTTCTTTTGAGAAGTATTCAGCCACGCTGCAATTGCTGCGAGAAGGCTATTCGTTCACATATCCACCACTGTCTGTATTGCCAGGTACTCATTTATACAGCTGAGTGAACTGTGGCAACGTGGGGTGATCAAACTTGCCAAAGGTTCGAAGCGACCGCAGTGGGATTTGAAACCGGGTTCTCTCGATTGAGAGTCCGGCCTTCTAACCGGTATGCCATCGCGCCCCACCATATCTGCTCATACCTGCGAATTCAATAATTAAATACTAACATTACATTACGATAAATATTTTCGAAAATCTGGCACGGCGGCTGTAACTAGCGTCATTGTTCAATGTTATGGTATACTTTTCTGTGTGCAGTGTTGGTGAATGGGAGCATTTAGATGGAGCACACTCACGCATTGCCAACCAGTACCTTTGTAGTGTCTGTGTTTAACAAATCGGTGATGAATGCGCTACACAATCCAGTCACTGCACAATGCACATAAAAGAAAGAGTGTTGTATGATTTACTGGATTGCCGTTGTCGAAATGGGAGTGAAACAGTGAGTTACACTGTTGAGCATGCATGAAAGCAGACATTACTGTTTAACACAAGCTTGAATAAAGGGAAAGGTAGACACCATTATCAGGAAGGGACACTAACATAAACCTTCATCATGCTCAAGTTCCACATAAATAAGATCGGTAAACATATAATTGTTAAATTGCCAGTACACAACGTGTATGATAAAATCTCGACATAGGTAACTCTCCGCAACTGTTAACGGCTTCTTGAACTTACGATAAAGCCTCCGTGTAGCCTACACTCATTGTTTGCTGGATATTCAAAGTGACTTGAATTTGAAAGCGTAGGGTGCCTGAGTTGTGTTAATACTACACGTATGAGTGTACGAAAATATGGCAGCAGAAAAATGGCATCCCAAAGTTGTTAGGTAGTACATTGCATCCATAAATATAGCCAGCAACTCGCATATCACAATGCAGCCACCAGATGATAAGTATTATTTCACGGTCAGGTGTCAACACATAGAACGAATAAGAACAGTTTTACTGTTATGTACATAAACTAACTGATAATTAGACCATCCAAAAGGTCTTGTATACAGTAGTTATTACGAACTGTTTTCCCATCTGGCAAATTTAGTTTTCTATGTTTCCGTTGCCATTACTTCCGTTACGAAATAAATCAACAGGAAAACCGGTATAACATATCCGACATACCTGTCCCGCATACTCTGTGTTTAACAAGATTTAACAAGATTTGCCATCCAAGCCAAAGGCCCAGATGGCAAGTGGACAAGGAAGCCATTGGCTTATCGAGAGTCCACCAATGTTCATCTACTTATAGCCCGCCCTCCTAAGATATGTGTCAACCTTGTTTTTAAACATATTCACGCTGCTAGCAGTTACACAATCTGTTGACAATTTGTTCCATTCATTTATTGTCCTCTGTGAGAACGAGTGCTTCCTGATGTCCAATCTACATTGATCCTTTACTAATTTTACCTCATGTCCTCTAGTTCTGCTATCCTTCTTGAGTGAGAAAAACATATTTCTATCAATATTTTCATACCCATTCAATATCTTAAAAACTTCAATCTGATCTCCTCTTAACCTCCTTGTCTCTAGAGTTGTTAAACCACATTCTTTCAGGCGTTCTTCATAACTAAGGTCTCTCAGTTCTGGAATCATTTTAGTTGCTCTCCTTTGTATGCGTTCAAGCGTATCTATATCCTTCTTACGATATGGTCTCCATGCTTGTATACAGTATTCTAAATGAGGTCTAACTATTGCTTTATAAAGAGGTATAATTAACTTTTTCCCTTGTATGTTATGTTTCTTCTAATCAATCCAAGAATTTGATTACCCTTTGAAGCTGCAATACCACACTGCTCTGAAACTTTCATATCAGCGCTTATTGTAACTCCTAAGTCCTTTTCTTTTACAGTAGTACCCAGAACAGTATCTCCCATTCTATAGTTTACATTCAAGTTCCTATGTCCTGTATGTAGGCATTTACATTTCCCAAAATTGAACAACATCTGCCATTTCTCAGACCATTTCACTAATCTGTCTAGATCGTTTTGTAAATGTTGTTTATCACCATCAGTATTAACCTTTCTAAACAGTTTTGTGTCATCCGCAAATTTCAGTACGTTACTTGTTATACTGTCGTCCAAGTCATTGATATAAATTAAGAATAATATAGGTCCTAATACTGATCCTTGAGGTACCCCACTCAAAACCGATTTCCAATTTGAAACTTCTCCATCTACTACAACTCGTTGTCTTCTGTCAGTCAGCCATTGTTCTATCCAGTCAGTTATGCTATCCCCGATACCATGGGCTTTTAATTTAAGTAGTAATCTTTGATGTGGCACTTTGTCAAAAGCTTTCTGAAAATCTAAGTAGATAATATCTACTGGCGATCCCACGTCTATCCACTTAGTGATTTCTTCCAAAAAACATAACATATTTGTTAAGCATGACCTCGCTTTAAGGAATCCATGTTGAGATGAATTTAATAATTTATGCTTAACGAGGAAGTCCACCATATGGTCTTTAATTAACCTTTCTAATAATTTACAAATCACTGACGTTAAACTCACTGGTCTGTAATTCTCTGACTTATTTCTCGAACCCTTTTTAAATAATGGTATGATGTTTGCTTCTTTCCATTCAAACGGAACAACTCCTTCTTTTAATGACAAGTTGAATACTCTTGCAAGTGGTATACTGATTTGTTCTACTATTTCCATTAGTAATTTTGGAGGAATCCCATCCACTCCCGGTGATTTGTTATCCTTCATTGCCTTTATTTTCCTAGCTACCAATTCTGGAGTTACAACTAACGGACCTAAATAGTCAGATTTAGCCCCCTGAAATTTAGCAGCAGCAACTGGTAATGAACTAATATCTTCTTTGGTAAACACTGAACTGAAGTAACCATTTAGGTCTTCCGCCATTAAAAACCCCTGTGATATTATATTTCCAGCACTGTCTTCTAGAGGTCCAACCTTGTCTTGTACGTTTTGTTTACTCCTGACATATGCATAAAAACTCTTGCTGTCATTTTTTATGTTACATGCTAGTTTTTGCTCATAGCTTCTTTTAGATTGTCTGATTTCAGTTGTAGCTGCATTAAGTGCCTCTTTGTATTTTGCATAGTCTTCGTCCTTTCTGGTACGCCTATAAACCCTCCACATAGTTTGTTTTAGCATTATTTTTCTAATAGCCTCTTTTGACAAGTGTTTCTTTCTACACCGTTTTCCTTGTTTTTGGAAGGGAACAAATTTATCGATGATACTCTCAATTTCATATTTTAGAATATTCCAACATTCAATTGCGGTCTTATTCATCAGCATGTTATTCCAATCTAGCTTTGCTAAGTATTTTCTGATTTTTTTTGATGTCAAAATGTATTTGATTATGGTCACTATTACCCAATGGTTCAAATATTTTTACATTGTCCACTAATTCTTTTTGTGATGACAAAACTATATCTAATACATTTTCTCCCCTGGTTGGTTCTAGTACGTGCTGAGTAAGAAAGCTATCCTGGATTAAAAATAGAAATTGTTGGTCCTCAATCCCTGTGCTCTCTAGAGAATTCCATTGTATGTGTCCATGGTTAAAATCTCCCATTATGATACATTCCCCTTTACTAACTTCCTTTATAGCGTTTTTTATTTTTGTGTTGTCCTCTTCGTTTATGTTTGGACTTCGGTAAACTAATCCAATAGTTAATTTTGAATTTCCTGAAACAATTTTGCACCAAACAGCTTCATCGCAATCTGCTTCCCTTTCTAGTTTTATTTCATAAGCCTGAATAGATTCTTTAACATATAAAATAACTCCCCCGCCCCTTCTTCCTATTCGATCTTTCCTAAACATTACATATCCTGTCAGTCCTAATTCAGCATCTGTTATATCTATGTTGGCCCATGATTCAGTTATACCAATTATGTGAGGGTCAATATCTTCTACCATAATGTTTAATTCGTTTTTCTTATTTACTATGCTCCTTGCATTTAAACATACGCATCTATAACCTTTTTTCAGTGATGTTTTTCGGATGATTTGATATTGGTTTATCTGTGCTAGTGGCCTCTTGTTCTGCTTGAGACACCTCTAGGTAACCCCCCTGCACTTCTAGTTTAAAGAATGTTTACTTCCAAAAATATTTGTCATTGTACCCAAGTCACTATCTACTGCTGCTGAAAGTTTGTCCGCGAATACTGCCGCCCCCTTTCCACTTAAATGAAGCTCATCCTTCATGTACATATCAGCCCTCCCAACAAAACTTCCCCATAAATCCACAAATCCAACTTCCTCTTCCATACATAACTTCTGGACTAACATGTTAATTGCCATCCCCCGACAATTTCGATATTTGTGACCCCTCCTGCCCATTACAGGTAAAATCCCTGACAGTATTACCTGCTCAACCCGCGTCTGTTTTAGTGTTCTGACCAACTGCCTATATTTCCTAACTATGGCAGTTGTACCCTCCCTCTCTACGTTATTTGTCCCTACGTGTACTAAAACAGATCCACCCTTTCCCGAGCCTACGATGTTTTTTACCCTCTGAGTTATCGCCTATATTTTGGCTCCAGGCAAGCAGAGAACCACATCATCTCCCTTGTTTAAGACTCTGTCGGTCTTCCTAACTATCGAATCCCCCACAAACACCCTCGCTCTCTTCCTCACCCCCTCTATCACTGCTGCAGAATAACTCTTCCGTTCGATCCCCTCCATCACATTCTGTCCTGACCCCTTCCCTCCTGTCTCCTTCGCTCCTGTCTCCCCCACTTCCCACTCCTTTGCTCTTGTCTCTCCCACTTCCCTCTCCTTCACTCCGGTTGTTTTCCCTCCCGTCTCCCCCACTTCCCTCTCCTTCACTCCGGTTGTTTTCCCTCCCGTCTCCCCCACTCCCTTCTCCTTCCCTCCTGTCTCCCCCACTCCCTTCTCCTTCCCTCCTGTCTCCCCCACTCCCTTCTCCTTCCCTCCTGTCTCCCCTACTCTCCTCTCCTTCGCTCCTGTTGTCTTCCCTCCCGTTCCTTTCTTTCCCGTCTCCTTACTTCCTGTCTCCCTACGACCTGTCACCTTCCCTCCCCTCAGCTTCCTCCCAGGCTGCGGTGAGCTCTCCCTAGCATCTCTTGTGTCTTTCCCCACTTTATCATCTACTGTTCCCCCACCGGAACTACTGGCACAACCACCCTGTTCCCTTCCCACCATTGCCACAACGAGCAGCCTCAGCTCTTCCAACTCCACCTCTAGTTCCTTCATCTTCGTACATCCCCTACACTCAAAACTAAAACTATCTGCGTGGACCTCAGCCCAGGACTTCTCGCACCCAGACTTAACGAAGTCCACCCAGTTACTGCAACTGCCACAAATTAAGTGCCTTGTGGCCTTTAACTGCCGTTTGCACGGCGCCATCATACAATTTAGTTTTAATTAGTTTGCTACGTTGGAAGCAACCATCACACAACAGGGTCTCTTTACGCGCATTGACAATTCGCAAACAACTCATACAAGCCTCTTCGGACTGCACGGCGTACGGCGATCGCAAATGATGATTGTAACTAATTGTCATGTTTTCGCTCTGTGTGTTGACCTTTGTAATGACTCCCGCTTCTAAATACCCCGTTGGTGGCTTACCTCCGCTTCTGATCGGCTAATCATACGAATGGTATATCTGTTTGGACCGCTTGTCTTATCCCCAACACCCGACCCGTACAATATATTACCTTCTTTTCACAAATATCTGCCTGCCACCTGAGCGCACCGCTTCGACACATAAAGTCCATTAATTCATTCATTCATTCATTCATTCATTCATTCATTCATTCATTCAGGTGTGTTCTGCTTTAGGCGCCACAACAAAGCGATGTTTGATTGGGGATATCAACAACCCCAAACACAAGTACAATTGGTGTGACGCCATTGTACGACATAACTGGCACTGCAATCATCGTTTCCGTAAAGTTTGTTAATTAACTGTAATATTTACTGAATTACGATCGCATTTCACATTGATTTCAAGCACTGCATGTAGAATTGGTCCAGCAAAACTCACAGGTGATGATTGATGTTGCGGTGCAGTGAACGCGGCTGGTAGGGTCTAACGGATTAACCTATTTTCAGCGATTGTTATTTCTGTAGTCGTAATCAAAGTGAAGCCATGTTTATTTAGAAACCGCTGATGTTCAAAGCTGTGTCTCATAGAATGAACATACAATGCTTCACATTTATAACCGCGGTCGCTACGAGCCAGGATTCAGTCAGTTGGAAACGTTGTATAGATCAAAGACCATAGAAGCTTGCCATCCTGTATTTTATAATTAATTTAGCACACGAATTTCGGCTGAAAAGTTTAGGTAGAAAACGGGACATTCCGTGGACATATTGAATGAATTATACAACTATTTATAAGGCATAAACATAATTTTTTACAGCGACCATATATACCGAACAATCAGTACATACTACAATTATAATTATTTAGAAGGCATAAACACTCATATTTATGTATCGCAACACGAGGCCGAGATCACTAGATACCAGGCCAAAATCACCACCGAGCAGGCCGAGATCACCAAAACAGGCCGAGATCACCACCGAGCAGGCTGAGATCACCAAAACAGGCCGAGATAACTAGGGCCGATTTCCCGAAAGGCCGAGATCACCGGCAACGGCGCGTACAATTGTCAATAATGTTCCCGTCAATTAGCGACTGCAATTAGCGACTGCTCGTAAATAATGTAAAGCTGCAGAGCCATGGAGATAAGTGCCATTAGCTGTAAAATGCGTGCGTGCGTGCGTGCGTGCGTGCGTGCGTGCGTGCGTGCGTGCGTGCGAGCTTGGGTGCGTGCGTGCATTTCTATGCGTCAATGATTCAAGGAAATAATGGAGGCTGGTGAGAAAGTGGGCTAACCAGGTGTATGTGTGCTCTAATCATAGAGAGGTGTAACAAAATTAATGTACACTTGAAGTGAGCTGCAACTTACGTGGTTGTTTCGAGTAGCGAGACATTAATACATTGTTATGGTTATGTGACGTCATTGCAATATGTCTCTGACGTTATTGCGATGTGATTGTGACGTCACTGGAACGCCTGAAACAAACTGATAGATACAATTTCCAAAATAAAAAATAAACCACGGTTGCGGGGCGTCAGAAAGACTAACGCGCATGCGTCGCGAATATCATATTAGAATATAGCCTATTAATGGGGGAAAGGTCATGGTCAATGCCCGCATATTATCGTTTAAAATATCGGTTGAGATATGACCACGGCTGCATCGCGCAGCGCCGCGTGGTGAACTGTTACGGAACTACAATTTTTTAAATTGTGTAATCGTTCCGATATCTTGGAAATTCACAACTACGTGAACAAAGTTACTAATATGACACCTTGGAATTGTTAGAGAAAACGAAGCTTTGACATAATTGGCAGAAATAAATGTATTTAAAAAAAATTATTGATGATTGTTATTGTATAGCCTTTATATGTTCTGTGTCACAACTTTTTCGATATTTTTAACTGGAAAATTATTAACATGTTAAAGTATTATTCACTGAGTTAAGGGTTCTGAGAATTAAGTTAAATGGTAGATGGTAATGGTAAATGTCGACAATAACTTGTGAATGGTGTCTTACTCGTCCTCTTTGTTTCGGAATTAGTACGCTGGAATACATGGATAAAATATTTTTGTTCTCATGGATAGATTGGCCGAAATTCACCAATTCCTAGAAAACGTTTACTAATTAGCCATATAAACTTCATTTATTAAATCAGTTACGATAGACATTTGCTCCATTCCAGAATATATGTGAAAATCTATACTACTGCACTTCAAATTGTGTAGTACATTGCATGAATTTATCTAAGGTGTGTCGGTCATCCGTAAATGTACGTAATAATGGAAGGGTATGTGGATTAGATAAATATAGTATAACGGACTTACCATAGCTGATTCACAAGTTTAGCTTTATAAGTGTCGTTGCTGAAAACATTAATACATTTTTTCATGTTCGCCTGCCCTGGTAGGCAGTGAGTATTAGTTGCCGAATACAAAGCATTCCATTCTGGGTGTATAGGAGCAGCTAAACAAACATAACGGATCCAACATTCCTAACCGTTGAAAGTAACATTATGACCTGAAGACGATCATCTATGATTATCTACACGTTGGGGATTCTCAACAAAGAAAGGCTGGACCTGCGTATTTTTGTTTTGTTTTGTCTGGTTTAGCGGATATACGTATATACGTGTATATATATATATATATATATATATATATATATATATATATATATATATATATATATATATATCATTAAAGGCCGTGCAGAAGTACTCTAAAATGCACTTACTACCAGTACAAGTTCTTTACACTGACAAAGTACTTGCGTACCAGTATATCATGTACCAGTACTTTTGGTTGACTTCACCCATTTGTATCAGGTGTTGTAAAATTATGTGTGGGTATTATTGTTTGTGAGGAACGTATTGTGAGTGTTATATATTTATTTAATCACATAGGTACTTGGGTACAGACATTGACAACAAACAACAAACAAACAAAACAAGAAATTGCACTTATCATAGCAAATTTTCCATTAGGACCGCCTTTAATATTTCATTAAGCCATTAGCAGCAGCAGTGTTCGACTTTGTGTGTGCCTGTGTTTCATACATAAATATAACTCACCTGTTTAGTAGATTTACGATGTACGTGGCATGCGTACCTGTGTGCGTGTATACATTGGTTGGCATTATGTGTATGTATATGTGTATATGAATATGCATCTTATCATAAATGCCACCGAATGTCATCACTATAGACTGGATATAAGAAAGTACTCATTCTCGCAGAGGATATTTCGTGAATGGAGTACATTTTTTTGTAAAGCAGTTTGAATATATTTAAAAACAAAGCTAAATCATTTCTCAGGAGGGTTAGACATAGATGGAAAATGGTTGGACTCTCGATAAGGCAATGTCTTCCTTGGCTACTTGCACGGATAGCAATCTAGTGTGGTGTAATCGAGCGTGGTGTCTCTGCCGTGGTGTTCCGCGGTCTGGCGTGGTGCTGTATTGCATGTCCTGGGTCGCCTGGGTTAAACAAAGTCATGTACAACAAAGGTTGAGTGAAAATTGGCATGTTGTATGTCATCATCTGGTAGATGTCAGTTTTATATATTATCAACAGCATGATACATTTTAATAAAACCAACATAAATGCTTACATAGCGAAACCAAATAAAACATTTTTGTTAATGCTGATAATAGGAAAAACTTACAAAACAATCGGTAATATTAAAACACGGACAGGGAGAAATTTATATTTTCTGTTTCATGTAGGAGCTAGGCACTATCAGTCTTCATAAGAATGTTGTACATTGAAATCACAATCTTGCTAAAATTCCATAACACATTTTATTGAAATTACATGTTTATGACATTCGTATTACCACATTCATAGATATGCTGCACTTTAAAAAGCACAAGTATACGTCATTGTCATAACAAGTACACACAACTATTAATTAGCATCATCAAGTTCCCGAAGTACTATATATATAAGTTAAGCGCGTACGAAAGG
Source organism: Lamellibrachia satsuma (assembly GCA_033239005.1). Lineage (NCBI taxonomy): Eukaryota > Metazoa > Annelida > Polychaeta > Sabellida > Siboglinidae > Lamellibrachia > Lamellibrachia satsuma. The sequence continues at coordinate 705,702 of BSQZ01000053.1, forward strand.
AATGATAAATATGGCATCCGTACAGAATAGAGATAATTTTCTTTAAAGTTGTACCCGGGTAATTAAGAAATCACGTGAACACATTCGATTCCCATAACAAGTTTTTGTTTTCGTTCCGCGGTCTAGCGTGATGTATCTGCCATAGTGTTCCGCTGTCTAGCGTGGTGTATCCGCCGTGGTGTTCCGCTGTCTAGCGTGGTGTATCTGCCATAGTGTTCCGCTGTCTAGCGTGATGTATCTGCCATAGTGTTCCGCTGTCTAGCGTGGTGTATCTGCCATAGTGTTCCGCTGTCTAGCGTGGTGTATCCGCCGTGGTGTTACGCCGTCTAGCGTGGTGTATCCGCCGTGGTGTTCCGCTGTCTAGCGTGGTGTATCCGCCGTGGTGTATCCGCCGTGGTGTTACGCCGTCTAGCGTGGTGCTGTGTGGTATTTTGTGGGACGCGTGGGTTAACCAAAGCCATGTACAGTAATGGTTGAGTGAAAATGAGTTTGTTGTGTTCATCACCGAGTATATGTCAATTTTATATCTTAGGAATAACATGATACATTTGAATAAAACCAACATAAATGCTTACTTAGCTGTTAAGCGAAACCAAATAAAACACTTTTGTTAATGCTGATAATAGCAAAAACTTTCATACAATCGGTAACATTAAAATTCGGACAGGGAGAAATTGATCATTTCTGTTTTTATGTAGACGAATATTTTACTAAAATCTTCATTATCTTGAAAATCACCCAAACTACAGGAATCTTACCAGTGCCTAATAACCAGATGATTTTGGAAATGTCTTGCCATGAAGTCGTTGTAGTACACTGGACGCAGAGCTCACAAAAGAATGTTACAGTAGGCGGGTCGATGACATAACAGGAGTGTTTTCACCGTCTGCTGTCATCGCCAGGTATCTGAAGCAGTGCTCCATAGACGACTGTTACAGCAGGAAGGTCGACGACTTCCAGAGAGTTTCTCCAACGTCTGCGATCATCGCCAGGCATCTGAAGCAGAGCTCACAGAAGACTGATACAGCCGGCAGGTCGGCAACTTACCGAAGGTCAGTCACCGACCGAGGTCGCACAGTCTTGAAGACTTGAAGACGTTCTCTGCACCTGAAAAATCCCATTACCCACCCGACTGACAAGAACAAATGTTTTGTTGTGCAACACGTGAGAAAGACAAACAGCCGGTAAACTAAATAATCAGAGAGAAAGGAAATATACTATTGAAACCAAAACCCGTTCAGTGTCCCAAGGTATGGTTCCTCTGTGTAGTCTTACATCACGTGATTGTTATTACTTACGTTTGGCTGTAAACACTACTACTTCGCACAGCGTTAGTACGCTACTGTCACCGTCAATCTGTATGACAAAATACCGTCCTATTGCGTTCTCCTCGCACTATATAATCTCTCGTGCTTCAGGCTGCGGACCATCGAGTGTAGCACAGATTGTGTCCATTGCGATGACAGATGTCCACCAGCCCCACTCTTAGATCGTGAAGTCGGTATGCATTTGCTGTCTCAACGAATCGGATTCGTGCATGATAAATTCAGCCTTAGAAATTAATGTTGATTTTTTAAAACCTTTTCAAAGTGGAAAACGTTATTCTGCCTTGCACTGATCGTACGAAACTACCCACCAAGGGTAGTTGGACGACTCGGCAGTATGCGTGCAACTTTGGCTATGGTAATTACAGTTGATGTCACCGTCAACGGCTGTGTCTGGCGTTCCCTCCCATTCTACTGACGACTGTATTGCAGGGCGGCCCAGTGCTATGTTGTCGTCCGTTGTCAAAACTGCAAACAACAATGAACGAACACATCCTGGTTGTTTACCCGAATACTGAAATATCAGAGTTCATTAATATGGATATGTAACTGCGTTGTCTGTTTCATTTTAACTTTAATTGCAGTTAAACGTAATCGCATCATGGTTCAACATTTGATGATTGTCACAGATCGGAGATTGCTTGAGGTTGTGTATAATTAGCTTGTTTACTTTAGCCACAAATAGAGATTGAAATTTAGAAGAGTAAGAGTCGTGCTAGTGGCGCCGAATAGTGACCGATGGCCAATCAAGAGATAAGAAATGCATTTGTTTCCAACTGATTCACAGATCAACGAAATATTATCATGTTTGGTATCGTTGGAAAACTAGTTGTCTACTGATATTGTTTATCATTGTTTTAGAAACTAATTATGATGAAGAATTAATCATTTTAGATACAGTTGAGGTTGTTGTTTAGCGTCGGTGACAAAATAGGGCAAGGTAAACATCTTTACTTGCACTCGTTCGTGTACTAGAGAGAGCTAAAGGAATGTTTCAAGTGGTTTTCTGCTATAAATCTGGTAGCAGCTGCATTTTTATGTATACCATCGTAACGTGTGTATTGTAGAGGTTTCTATGACATGCATGACTTTTGTGTAGGATATCATGTGATTTGAATGCTTGATACTAGGGTGGTTTAACACAAACATTGCATACCTATTCACAAGTTAATTTGTAATTTGTATAAGCAACCAAGCCTTCCGTGGTCTACGGGCTCTTGTATGTAAAAACATGATTGGTTGATCCGTTGTGAGACGGACGTTTCGCGGACGTTGGAGGATAGGATGCACCGGCGGCAAAGAGTCGCTGACTTCCGCCGCCGTCCACCCTCGCTAGCCGCTACAATCTTACCGTTAACAGCCACACTGGTGATTATACATCCGCCGTCTCCATTCGAAATTGTATACACGCTGCCGTCTTTGCCGTTGTTGTGGCCGTAGTGAAATACATTCCTGTACACAACACAATAAGGTACGCATGACTGCACTTGCCGAGCTCGCCTTATGCAAGTCAGCTCTCGCCGAGGTAATACTAATTGTTTGCATACTTACATAAAATTGTAGAAACCGTGAAAAAATTTAATAAATAAATACAATTTAAATGTATACACTACGTCGTACAAAACATAGACGTAAGTTTGAAACTATAATGTATTTTTTAAATGTGCGAGATTCCCGGTGTTTCGTAGTGTGGCTGGTAAAGCGTTCCACAGCGTCGGGCCAACGTACGCAAACGGTCAGCGACCGTTCGAGGTTGACCCGTGGAAAGTGCAGAAGTAGATCGCCGGCAAAGCGTAGAGAGCCGCGTGGCGTATGAAGACGCAGCAACAGGGCGAGGTACATCGATGTGCCTTTGCAAAACGAGCACAGTGTACAAGGACTAACAGCTTGTACTCTATGGGCTTTTTAACGAGAACTGCCTCAGTACCTCGGATATTGATTGCGTATCACCTCTTCGGATCTAGAGGACGTTTAATTATATGTTTACAGTGGCGAGTCTACAAAGGTAGAACTATTACCCAAACAACGAAATCAGTAATTTTGACGTACTATATGTCTCTTTCGCACGCACGCACGCACGCACGCACGCACGCACGCACGCACGCACACTCGTTACTGATTAACACTTATCCGATCGGTTCAAGACAAGAATAGCAATTTGGCAGTTTAATCAACCGTGCTGTATATACCTGAGCAACTACAGTACATACACATAAAACATGTTAGCATTGATGTAAACATGCGTATTTTTCAAATAATCAAATAAAAATACTTTTAAATTTAGGTTTCAGGAGTCTCAACCTCCCAGTTCCCATCTAGTTTGGGGGCCAACCTATCAAGTCCCACCTATTTTTGAGGCCAAACCTCCCACCACCAACTAATTTTAGGACCAACCTCCCACCTCCCAATTACTGCCACAATATATTATTACAAGTCCTCTTTCCCACGGTCCAATTTGGTGAACACGTGGGCGTACTGAACGCGATACCGCGTTCACTTGCAAGTTGCATGTTACCATTAACGCACTCCTTTGTAAAACGCTACGAAACGTCCACGCATGGACGTCATAGTAAAACGTCTCGAAACGTCCGCGGACGGACGTCATAGTAATACGCCACAGAATGTCCGCGAACGGACGTCATAGTAAAATGTCATAAAACGATTTACGATTATCACGGCGAATAAAAAGTCGCATTAAAAAAAGTTTTTTAGACAAACTTTAATTGTACGCGATTAAAATTGAGAAAGGGTTGTAAAATGAATAAGCTGGTCCTCGTATCCTCTACTAGAGGCGCTTCGCACAGTACGCGCAACACATGTTTGCTTAGCCGGCTCTCGTTCGCCTCGTGTACTCCCTAAGAACAGAGTCTGGCCGCGAATCTGTGCTTTGATTTTTACCGTCAGGTGGCATCACTGATTTGGTTGATTCGTGTTGGCGTTATGTTTCAGTTCATTGATGTAGTTTCCTTTGTTCAGTTGTTACTGTTAACTCGAGCGATTATTTGTCCAACTGGTCGGGCGACGTTGCGTCACCTCATCAATTGGACAAACATTCGCTCGTGTAAACCTTTTCGCGAGACCGATTAGCGAGGCACATTTGCGGATACATTTGTGTCTCCGGACAGTTTGAATCAGTGGCCAATCAGCAACCGCAGCGACCGAGTGCAGGTGTACCCGCTGTGACCGCGTGCAGGTGTACCCGCCGTGACCGAGTGCAGGTGTACCCGCCGTGACCGAGTGCAGGTGTACCCGCCGTGACCTTTATTCAAAACTCAAGTGGAGATTGGCGGCCAAAACTAGGTCGTGCTCGCAGTGTCTACACACGTTGTTCGTGTGAACGCCCACATAAATTAGCTGCGCTTTGTCATGCGACACGGCGGTGTCGCTAGACCAATTGGACAAATAATCGCTTGTGTGAACGGGCTTTTAGTTGACGGACAGATAGTAGACGCCGTCGTGCGCAGGCCCGTTCGTGCGAGACGAGCTTCCATTCGACTCGCGGTAGCCGGTGGCGGCATTATACTGAACGCACACATTGCTAAATATTAATTTTGTTTGATTTAATTGTCTGATTTGTTTCAACGTAAGTCAAGTTTATTGTATGCATTGTAAACGTCTTGTCAAACGTAACACATAACTGAGAGTTAGAATGAGAGTCCCCGGATGTTTGCTTAGATTCTGGGCAAACATCCAGGTTATGTGGTGATTGCTATGAGATGGTTGTGAGAGCTACACACGGAGCCTTGTTAATCGAGGCTACGGGCAAGATGAAATGTGATGGAGCCTTGTTAATCGAGGCTACGCGCAAGATGAAATGTGATACATATATCAGTGGCGTCAGTAGTTATAGTGCTCCAATGACCAAGCAAAAGAGGTGACCAGTAGAGAGTGGCCCATTGACTTCCGGTCTCAGAGCCTTCTGGGTAGCCTAAGCGCCCCCTAGCGGTTACTTATATTATATCCACCTAGAGCGCCCCCTAGCGACTGGACGTAACCCTTTAATTTTAAATTTATTTTTAATTTTAATTTTAATTTTAATTTTAATTTTAATTTTAATTTTTTATTTTTATTTTTATTTTTATTTTTATTTTTATTTTTATTTTTATTTTATTGATTTTTTTTTTCTTGACATACCGACATACAGCTGAAGTAAGCTATAAACGTGTCAGGACACATAACTCCTACAGTTTACCCATAATTCCTACAGTTTACCCATAATTCCCCTATTCAATAAGAGTACAAGCAAATGTTATTAAATATTGTCGCGAGCTTAGGGGTGTCTCCACCTCGCCAGAGGCTCAATCGATGTACTACTACTGCTACTGCGACGAGCGATAATACAGTCTACCTTATCGCAGCTGTTTAAGCCAATTTTAATTTTAATTTTAATTTTAATTTTAATTTTAATTTTAATTTTAATTTTAATTTTAATTTTAATTTTAATTTTAATTTTTATTTTTTATTTTTATTTTTATTTTTATTTTATTGATTTTTTTTTCTTGACATACCGACATACAGCTGAAGTAAGCTATAAACGTGTCAGGACACATAACTCCTACAGTTTACCCATAATTCCTACAGTTTACCCATAATTCCCCTATTCAATAAGAGTACAAGCAAATGTTATTAAATATTGTCGCGAGCTTAGGGGTGTCTCCACCTCGCCAGAGGCTCAATCGATGTACTACTACTGCTACTGCGACGAGCGATAATACAGTCTACCTTATCGCAGCTGTTTAAGCCAATCAAATACGCGGCAATCGTTAGCTACTAGATCGGTGCCGAATATGTTAACAAAAGTTCTCATCGGAATGCCGTTACAACGAAGCAATACAAAAGCAACACAATATTGTCCACAAACGTTAGACAGAGGACTCTGAAGCCTCTTGCTATTATGAGTCCAATTGGAACAATGTTCGTTCAGGAAGGTGCGGAACGCAGCGTGTCGTGGCGGCAGACCGTACGAGCAGAATAGGGTCATTAATAACTGAGATCAAAGAGTATGTTAACAATGGTCATTAACAGGATAATTAATAACTGAGATCAAAGGACCTAACGAGGAGACGAGAGACGGACAAAACACGATATCGTACTATATTTTCTTTATATGTAAATATTTAAAAATAATGCGCTTTTACACTTTATCCATAAATCCTACAGTTTACCCATAATTCCTACAATTTACCCATAATTCTCCTATGAAATAAGAGTACAAGGACATTTTATTAAATATTTGAAAATAATGACACAATATCGTCCACAAACGTTAGACAGAGGACTCTAAAGTCTCATGCCATACCGACGTAAAGGTGACGTAAGCTATAAACGTGTCAGGACATGCAGCTGACGTATGCCGCACACACAACAATACCAAATAATGACATGCAGCTGACATAAACGGCACCAGACGCGTTGCGGAAAGTGTACCATCAGCATATTTTCGTTACATGTCAATATTTAAAAATAATGCACTCTTACACTTTACCCATAACTCCTACAGTTTACCCAGCACACATATGTAGTGTAGTGTGTTTGTTCCTTCACCGAGTTGTTACTTACAGACCCCTTATATTCTGATTGACCAGGCGAGGCAAACTATTACCAAGATTAAACCTGCCTGAACTTCCGCACTGTGTGCAGTGACACTCTGCTGTAATAAAAGATGCATGATTATATGAATAATAAAGATGCATTCACTACTTACTGCGTGCAGTGATTCCATCATGCCTTAATTTATTTACAATTTATTTACATATATATATATGTATATATATATATGTACATATATATGTATATATATATATATATGTATATATACATACTGTCTTCTGTCTCTCCTACTACCAGCCACATCCTGGCTCCTGACACATTGCCTCCACCATACTGTCCTCTGTTGCTCCTACGTCCAGCCACATCCTGGCTCCCGACACATTGCGTCCATCATACAGTCCTCTGTCTTTCCAACCTCCAGCCACATCCTGGCTCTTTACACTTTGCGTCCATCATACAGTCCTCTGTCTCCCCTACCTCCAGCCACATACTGGCTCTTTATACATTGCGTCCATCATACAGTCCTCTGTCTTTTCTACCTCCAGCCACACCCTTGCTCCTTATACATTGCGTCCACCATACTGTCCTCAGTTGCTTCTACCTCCAACCACATCCTGGCGCCTGATACATTGCGTCCACCTCCAGCCACACCCTTGCTCCTTATACATTGCGTCCACCATACTGTCCTCTGTTTCGCCTACCTCCAGCCACATCCTGACTCCTGATACATTGCGTCCATTATACAATCCTCTGTCTCCCCTACCTCCAGCCACATCCTGGCTCTTTACACATTGCATCCATCATACAGTCCTTTGTCTTTCCTACCTCCAGCCAATTCCTGACGCCTGATACATTGCGTTCATCATACAGTCCTCTGTCTTTCCTACCTCCAGCCACACCCTTGCTCCTTATACATTGCGTCCACCATACTGTCCTCAGTTGCTTCTACCTCCATCCACATCCTGGCGCCTGATACATTGCTTCCATCATACAGTCCTCTGTCTTTCCTACCTCCAGCCACACCCTTGCTCCTGATACTTTGCTTCCACCATGCTGTCCTCTGTTTCTCCTACCTCCAGCCACATCCTGACTCCTGATACATTGCATCCATCATACAGTCCTCTGTCTCCCCTACCTCCAGCCACATCCGGGATCTTTACACATTGCGTCCATCATACAGTCCTCTGTCTTTCCTACCTCCAGCCACACCCTTGCTCCTCATACATTGCGTACACATAGCGTCCATCATACAGTCTTCTGTCTTTCCTACCTCCAGCCACACCCTTGCTCCTTATACATTGCGTCCGCCATACTGTCCTCAGTTGCTCCTACCTCCAGCCACATCCTGGCTCCTTATACATTGCCTCCACCATACTCTCCTCTGTTGCTCCTACATCCAGCCCCATGGTGACTCCTGATACATTGCGTCCATCATACAGTCCTCTGTCTCCCCTACCTCCAGCCACATCCATGCTCCTGATACATTGCGTCCACCATACTACCTCCAGCCACATCCTGGCTCTATACACATTGCGTCCATCATAGAGTCCTCTGTCTTTCCAACCACCAGCCACACACTTGCTCCTTATACATTGCGTCCACCATACAGTCCCCTGTCTCTCCTACCTCAAACCACATCCTGGCTCTTGATACAATGCGTCCACCATACTCTCCTCTGTTGCTCCTACCTCCAGCCACAACCTGACTCCTGATGCATTGCGTCCATCATACAGTCCTCTGTCTCCCCTACCTCCAGCCACATACTGGCTCTTTACACATTGCGTCCATCATACAGTCCTCTGTCTTTCCTACCTCCAGCCACATCCTTGCTCCTTATACATTGCCTCCACCATACTGTCCTCTATTGCTCCTACCTCCAGCCACATCCTGGCTCCAGATACATTGCGTCCATCATACAGTCCTCTGTCTTTCCTACCTTCAGCCACACCCTTGCTCCTTATACATTGCTTCCACCATACTGTCCTCGGTTGCTCCTACCTCCAGCCACATGATGACTCCTGATACATTGCGTCCATCATACTGTCCTCTGTCTTCCCTACCTCCAACCACATCATGGCTCTTTACACATTGCGTCTATCATACAATCCTCTGTCTTTCCTACCTCCAGCCACACCCTTACTGGTTACACTGGTTCCCACACCTCACCACCCCCACCATAGAGTAATGAGACGAGTATAGCCATCTGACCACCCCGACGCACGCACGCACGCACGCACGGCATTCACCTTCTTTCAATAGACCTGAACATACAATGCGTCCACCATACTGTCCTCTGTTTCCCCTACCTCCAGCCACATTCTGACTCCTGATACATTGCGTTAAGCATTCAGTCCTTTGTCTCCCATGCCTCAAGCCACATCCTGGCTCTTTACACATTGCGTCCATCATACAGTCCTCTGTCTTTCCTACTTCCAGCCACACCCTTGCTCCTTATACATTGAGTCCACCATACTGTCCTCAGTTGCTCCTACCTCCAGCCACATTCTGACTTCTGATACACTGCGTCCATCATACAGTCCTCTGTCTTCCCTACCTCCAGCCACATCCTGGCTCTTTACACATTGCGTCCATCATACAATGCTCTGTCTTTCCTACCTCCAGCCACACCCTTACTCCTTACACATTGCCTCCACCATACTATCCTCTGTTGTTCCTACCTCCAAGCACATCCTGGCTCCTGATATATTGCGTCCACCATACTATCCTCTGTTTCTCCTACCTCCAGCCACATCCTGACTCCTGATACATTGCGTCCATCATACAGTCCTCTGTCTCCCCTACCTCCAGCCACATCCTGGCTCTTTACACATTGCGTCCATCATACAGTCCTCTGTCTTTCCTACCTCCAGCCACACCCTTGCTCCTTATTCATTGCGTCCAGCATACAGTCCCCTATCTCTCCTACCTCCAAACACATCCTGACTCCTGATACATTGCGTCCAGCATACAGTCCTCTGTCATTCCTACCTCCAGCCACACCCTTGCTCCTGATACATTGCATCCACCATACCTCAGTTGCTCCTACCTCCAGCCACACCCTTGCTCCTTATATATTGCGTCCACCATACTGTCCTCAGTTGCTCCGACCTCCAGCCACATCCTGGCTCCTTATACATTGCCTCCACCATACTGTCCTCTGTTGCCCCTACTTCCAGCCCCATCCTGGCTCCCGATACATTGCGTCCATCATACAGTCCTCTGGTTTTCCTACCTCCAGCCATATCCTGGCTCCTGACACATTGCGTCCACCATACAGTTCCCTGTCTCCCCTACCTCCAGCCACATCCTGGCTCATGAGACATTGCGTGCACCATACTGTCCTCTGTCTCCTCTTCCTCCAGCCACATCCCTGCCCCTTACACACTGCCTCCACCATACAGTCCTCTGTCTCTCCTACCTACAGCCACATCACGCCTCCTGGTACTTTGCCCCCGCCATACAGTCCTCTATCTCTCCTACCTCCAACCACATCCTGGCTCCTTACACACTACCTCCACCACACAGTCCTCTGTCTCCCCTACCTCCAGCCACATCCTGACTCCTTAAGCACTGCCTCCGCCACATTGTGGCTCTTGATACATTGCGTCCACCATAATGTCATCTGTCTCTCCTACCTCCAACCACATGCTGACTCCTGATACGTTGCGTCCACCATACTATACTGTCCTCTGTCTCTCCTTCCTCCAGCCACATCCTGGCTCCTGTACATAAATATATACTGAGACGATGGGAAACAGCAAGACAGCTTCGAGACAGTGTCATAAAATAAATAAATGTACACTCTGTATCTCCAGCACACAGCTGTAAGATACAGTCACTACAACTCCCGTACACAAGTAGAATGCACAATTACTGCTAGAATACATGGTCAATGCACCCTCACGACACATCTAGAATATATAGTCACTACACACTCTGTACACAGCTAAACACCTTATCATATATATTTTACACACGACATATGTATTCTATTTAATCAAAGGAATGGAACGTGTTGTCATATTCCTACGAGTGACCCCCCTCCATAGTTGAAAGGGAACCCGTAGTCAATGATATTGGACATAGTGGACAATAGTAGCCATTGTCATGTAAATATCTTATATACCACCACCACCACCACCACCACCACCACCACCACCACCACCACCCCGCACGCACTATATAGATGTACTGAGGGTCCGTCCCCTCTCAGTTGTAGACGTATGTCCGCCAATTTGTTAGTTTGTCCATAATTTTTTTTTAGTTTGTCCATAATTTTTTTAGTTTGTCCGCCATTTTGTTAGTTTTGTCCATCATTTTTGTTATTTTGTCCGCCATTTTATTAGTTTGTCCACCGTTTTGTTAGTTTTGACTTTTATTTTGTTAGTTTGTCCGCCATTTTGTTAGTTTTGTCCATCATTTTTGTTAGTTTGTCTGCCATTTTGTTAGTTTGTCCACCATTTTGTTAGTTTGTCCGCCATTTTGTTAGTTTTGTCCATCATTTTTTTTTTTTAGTTTGTTCGCCATTTTGTTAGTTTGTCCGTAATTTTGTTAGTTTGTCCATCATTTGTGTTAGTTTGTCCACCATTTTGATAGTTTTGTCCATTATTTTGTTAGTTTGTCCGCCATTTTGTTAGTTTTGTCCATCATTTTTGTTAGTTTGTCCGCCATTTTGTTAGTTTGTCCATCATTTTTGTGAGTTTGTACGTCATTTTGTTAGTTTGTCCATCATTTTTGTTAGTTTGTCCGCCATTTTGTTAGTTTGTCCACCGTTTTGTTAGTTTTGACCATTATTTTGTTAGTTTGTCCGCCATGTTGTTAGTTTTTTCCATCATTTTTGTTAGTTTGTCCGCCATTTTGTTAGTTTGTCCGCCATTTTGTTAGTTTGTCCATAATTTTGTTAGTTTGTCCGCCATTTTGTTAGTTTGTCCGCCATTTTGTGAGTTTTGTCTATCATTTTTGTTAGTTTGTCCGCTATTTTGTTAGTTTGTCCACCATTTTGTTAGTTTGTCCGCCATTTTGTTAGTTTTGTCCATCATTTTTGTTAGTTTGTCCGCCATTTTGTTAGTTTGTCCGCCATTTTGTTAGTTTGTCCATAATTTTTGTTAGTTTGTCCGCCATTTTGTTAGTTTGTCCGTCATTTTGTGAGTTTTGTCTATCATTTTTGTTAGTTTGTCCGCTATTTTGTTAGTTTGTCCACCGTTTTGTTAGTTTTGTCCATGATTTTGTTAGTTTGTCCGCCATTTTATTAGTTTGTCCACCGTTTTGCTAGTTTTGTCCATTACTGGTAGCGTTATGCAAACAGCACTATCTCGATGCAGTCTATCTATAAAGACAGAGTCATTGAAGTTAGGGTTAGTTATGTGTTAGGGTTATGATGTCAATGTATAAGAGCGAGGGTTAGGGTTTCGGTTTAAGGTTAGGATTAGGGTTAGCTAGGCGCTCAGGGGTTAGGGTTAGCTCCAGTCGCCAGAGGGCGCTGATACAGTCGCCAGGGAGCGCAAAGGCGCGCGCGGAGATGGTAATACACCTTTTTCCGCGTAATGCACCTTTTTCCTGTAATCGCGCGCCCTTGCCCTCCCTGGCGACTGTATCAGCGCCCTCTGGCGACTGGAGCTAACCCTAACCCCTGAGCGCCTAGCTAACCCTAATCCTAACCTTAAACCGAAACCCTAACCCTCGCTCTTATACATTGACATCATAACCCTAACACATAACTAACCCTAACTTCAATGACTCTGTCTTTATGGAGGTTTGTGCACGACTATATAGTGTGGGGTGGTGTCAAATATGTTCAGGTCTATAGACAGAAGGTGAAGGCCGTGCGGGCGTGGGGGTGATCAGATGGCTATACTCGTCTCATTACTCTACGGAGGGTGGTCAGATGGCTATGCTCGTCTCATTACTCTATGGTGGGGGTGGTGAGGTGTGGGAACCAGAAGGTAATGGCTACACACGACTCACTACTACTGTGTGGAGCTTGTCCATGTGTAGAGGGGTGTCACTATCGGGAATACAACACCAAGCGTGCGTCGCGTGATCAGATAGCTATACTCGTCTCATTACTCAATGGAGGGTGGTAAGATGGCTATACTCGTCTCATTGCTCTATGGTGGGGTGGTGAGGTGTGGAAACCAGAATGTAATTGCTACATTCGACTCACTACTTCTCTATGGATCGAGGTATGTATCAGAAATTCTAGCTGCCACCCTAACCCTAACCCTAACGGTGTAACCCCAACTTGTTGTAGGTTGTATAACCCTAGAGAGCCTGCAAAAAGGTGTAACCCCAACCTGTTGTCGGTTGTATAACCGTAGATAGACTGCATCGAGATAGTGCTGTTTGCATAACGCTACCAGTAATGGACAAAACTAGCAAAACGGTGGACAAACTAATAAAATGGCGGACAAACTAACAAAATCATGGACAAAACTAACAAAACGGTGGACAAACTAACAAAATAGCGGACAAACTAACAAAAATGATAGACAAAACTCACAAAATGACGGACAAACTAACAAAATGGCGGACAAACTAATAAAAATTATGGACAAACTAACAAAATGGCGGACAAACTAACAAAATGGCGGACAAACTAACAAAAATGATGGACAAAACTAACAAAATGGCGGACAAACTAACAAAATGGTGGACAAACTAACAAAATAGCGGACAAACTAACAAAAATGATAGACAAAACTCACAAAATGGCGGACAAACTAACAAAATGGCGGACAAACTAACAAAATTATGGACAAACTAACAAAATGGCGGACAAACTAACAAAATGGCGGACAAACTAACAAAAATGATGGAAAAAACTAACAACATGGCGGACAAACTAACAAAATAATGGTCAAAACTAACAAAACGGTGGACAAACTAACAAAATGGCGGACAAACTAACAAAAATGATGGACAAACTAACAAAATGACGTACAAACTCACAAAAATGATGGACAAACTAACAAAATGGCGGACAAACTAACAAAAATGATGGACAAAACTAACAAAATGGCGGACAAACTAACAAAATAATGGACAAAACTATCAAAATGGTGGACAAACTAACAAAAATGATGGACAAAACTAACAAAATGGCGGACAAACTAACAAAATGGTGGACAAACTAACAAAATAGCGGACAAACTAACAAAAATGATAGACAAAACTCACAAAATGGCGGACAAACTAACAAAATGGCGGACAAACTAACAAAATTATGGACAAACTAACAAAATGGCGGACAAACTAACAAAATGGCGGACAAACTAACAAAAATGATGGAAAAAACTAACAACATGGCGGACAAACTAACAAAATAATGGTCAAAACTAACAAAACGGTGGACAAACTAACAAAATGGCGGACAAACTAACAAAAATGATGGACAAACTAACAAAATGACGTACAAACTCACAAAAATGATGGACAAACTAACAAAATGGCGGACAAACTAACAAAAATGATGGACAAAACTAACAAAATGGCGGACAAACTAACAAAATAATGGACAAAACTATCAAAATGGTGGACAAACTAACACAAATGATGGACAATCTAACAAAATGGCGGACAAACTAACAAAATGGCGAACAAACTAAAAAAAAAAAATGATGGACAAAACTAACAAAATGGCGGACAAACTAACAAAATGGTGGACAAACTAACAAAATGGCAGACAAACTAACAAAAATGATGGACAAAACTAACAAAATGGCGGACAAACTAACAAAATAAAAGTCAAAACTAACAAAACGGTGGACAAACTAATAAAATGGCGGACAAAATAACAAAAATGATGGACAAAACTAACAAAATGGCGGACAAACTAAAAAAATTATGGACAAACTAAAAAAAAATTATGGACAAACTAACAAATTGGCGGACATACGTCTACAACTGAGAGGGGACGGACCCTCAGTACATCTATATAGTGCGTGCGGGGTGGTGGTGGTGGTGGTGGTGGTGGTGGTGGTGGTGGTGGTGGTGGTATATAAGATATTTACATGACAATGGCTACTATTGTCCACTATGTCCAATATCATTGACTACGGGTTCCCTTTCAACTATGGAGGGGGGTCACTCGTAGGAATATGACAACACGTTCCATTCCTTTGATTAAATAGAATACATATGTCGTGTGTAAAATATATATGATAAGGTGTTTAGCTGTGTACAGAGTGTGTAGTGACTATATATTCTAGATGTGTCGTGAGGGTGCATTGACCATGTATTCTAGCAGTAATTGTGCATTCTACTTGTGTACGGGAGTTGTAGTGACTGTATCTTACAGCTGTGTGCTGGAGATACAGAGTGTACATTTATTTATTTTATGACACTGTCTCGAAGCTGTCTTGCTGTTTCCCATCGTCTCAGTATATATTTATGTACAGGAGCCAGGATGTGGCTAGAGGAAGGAGAGACAGAGGACAGTATAGTATGGTGGACGCAACGTATCAGGAGTCAGCATGTGGTTGGAGGTAGGAGAGACAGATGACATTATGGTGGACGCAATGTATCAAGAGCCACAATGTGGCGGAGGCAGTGCTTAAGGAGTCAGGATGTGGCTGGAGGTAGGGGAGACAGAGGACTCTGTGGTGGAGGTAGTGTGTAAGGAGCCAGGATGTGGTTGGAGGTAGGAGAGATAGAGGACTGTATGGCGGGGGCAAAGTACCAGGAGGCGTGATGTGGCTGTAGGTAGGAGAGACAGAGGACTGTATGGTGGAGGCAGTGTGTAAGGGGCAGGGATGTGGCTGGAGGAAGAGGAGACAGAGGACAGTATGGTGCACGCAATGTCTCAGGAGCCAGGATGTGGCTGGAGGTAGGGGAGACAGGGAATATGCAACGATTTTTATATCCATCATTAGTGTATACAATTCCACTGTTTTACAGTTTCCATTCTTTGTACACCACATTAAATTTTACGCATGCATTAAGGTTAGCCGAGTTTTCCAGACACAGTAGGTTTATCATCCACCTTGCTGCTCAGCTGCAGCTTGCTCTCTGCAAAACACTCGTCTTGTCCCGCAATTCCCTGTATGCAAATGCGCAGTAGGCCAAGTATCAATAGCAGGTACCAGTGACCACTTAATGCGGCAGGTGTCGCCTCGATCGATCAACCAGGCCCAGTGGTGTGGTGTCACAGTTTGTCGCTCGCTTGAGAGCCTGGTAGCATGGTGCAATTCCCAATGTGACGGAACTCCGGAATGCCCGGATGTTTGCCCAGAATCTGGCCAAACTTTCGGGGACTCTGATTCTAACTCATCGATTATAAATATAATGTCATAAGTGTATAACAGCTATGTGTAAATTTTCATAATTTTAATTGTGCATACGAAATACCGGTAAACTTAATTTATATTGAAACAATAAAATACAGCAGAATGAGGTAAACGGATTTGCACAGAAGCAGCAAACATCATCCATCCAGCGAAGTCGGCGAATCGACCGCTAAAGGTGGTTTGCAGGCTGTCCAGCACACCGACAGGCACCTGATCGGCGTCTCCGATATGCGCCTCGTCTTCGCCGCGTAAATCTCTAGTGAACTTGAATGCAGAAAGTTGCCTTCCGGCATGAATTTTGAAGAGCGACAGTTTTGCTTTCACTGGCGTACAGCAGAGTCAACTTATTCAAATGTCCGAACATGTTTGTCAGAATGCACAGCCGATCTCGAAGCTGAATATGTTCAGGTGGGCGACCGGCGGACCGATTTCTTTGAGAAAACTCACGATGTATTCGTGTGTTTGTGTTGTTTTTGTTTGCATATATTTGAAAATCAACCATTAACAATTTCCATTCCTAATTTTTTTTTAAATATATTTATTATTAATTATTGACGATGTTTCCGCTAGCCGGCTGGAAACCGCCCGCGTGCAAAGTTTGGCCTGCGGGCCAGAGTTTCCGGAACGCTGCTTTTCGACG
>BSQZ01000053.1:727500-932500 GCA_033239005.1 Lamellibrachia satsuma
TGATCTTTGTCTCGCTTCTGTTTATGCCGAGTCCTGTCTGTGTTGAAACTGTGTTTAGAAGCTCTGTTTTCTCCTTATCTAGTTATGACTTTGTGATAGAAGAGCCAGGTCGTCTGCCAATTCTAATTTTTTTTTCAAAGTCGTTCGGAAGCAAAATCACACTGTGCTTGAGTATATATAACATATTTTCAAACAAAAACGACCGTTATTGTGTTTCTAGTTACGTTTTCAATGCAAAGACTATCCGTAATTTTATGCAATTGAAATTGAGAGATTTCTTTACAACAAAGTTTAGGAGTTCACCAAATGAAATAAAGATGTGCAGAATCTGCACATCAAATGAAAGTTGTGGCAGGGATGAAGTGGAGATAGGCGCCACTGGTGGGCAGTTTGAAGCGAAATATGACCACCGTTGCGTCATACAGCGCCGCGTAGTGAACTGTTACGGAACTTCTATTGTTTTAAATCGTGTAACAGTTCACCGCTGTAATGCAGTCCAAAATATGTGGAGTGAAATAAATATTTCGAAATAACAGCAGGTAGATTCGAACCATAGCCCTCCTGATTGACAACTTCCAACTGATCGCTGATTTGCATAGCTATATTCGCCACAAACGTGAAAATGTAGCTTTCATATCGGCAGGATACAGATCAATTCGATTCTCAAGAGGAAATCGGAATTTCAGAACGACTGTCTTGACACACACTGTACAAGTCAGGAAACGAATAAGTGTTGGACTCTCGATATCCAGTGACTTCCTTGTCCACCTGCCATCTGTTGATTTACCTTTGGATTGCAATCTTGTTAAATGTTGTTAAAATGGACTTAGTTTACTGGGAATCGTCCGCCACCTACATGAAGACGATAAATGATTACCTGCCGTTGGCTGAGTGGGCAGATTTGTTGAGCGACTCAACAATTATGGTTTTGGTTTTGCCCTCTGCACCTAAAAGAGATAATTAAATCTAAAAATACGCAACTAAAATTATGACTATCACGCCAGTTGTTGACTCAGAATGTGTTATAATAGTGAAAGATTACGGTCATTTCTCCGGTTGACTGAATGCTGACATGTTGACCACCGCGATAGATTACGTTCTGTTAAGACACTGCCCGTTACCAACGGAGATAACAGTTATGTTGTCTCACTGGTTTACACTGTCATGGTGACGTAACATACACAGCGCGACGATCAATATATACGTACTCACTTAGGCCTGTTTGCTCGCTGGGAGCCCATCCACAACAGCTCCCCATTGAGTCCCGTTTTGTGCCACCGTTGTTATTTTATTCCACGTGTAGCCTTCTACTGTTCGGTTTCCATGTTTCGGCGCCAGATGTACATACATACATACATACATAGATATATACATACATACATACATACATACATACATACATACATACATACATACATACATAGATATATACATACATACACACATACATACATAGATACATACATACATACATACATACATACATACATACATACATACATACTTACATACATACATACATACTTACATACATACATACATACTTACATACATACATACATTCAAACATACATATATACATACATACATACACACATACATACATACACACATCCATACACACGTACATACATATATACATACATGTATACGTAGATATATACATACATACATAAGTATATGCATACATACATACATACATACATACATAGATACATACATACATACACACACATACATACATACATACATACATACGTACATACATACATACATACATTCATTCAAACATACATACATACATACATACATACATACATACACACATCCATACACACATACATACATACATACATACATTCATACATACATACATACATACATACATACATACATACATACATACATACATGTATACGTAGATATATACATACATACATACATAAGTATATACATACATACATACATACATACATACATACATACATACATGCATACACACATACATACATACATCCATACATACATGTATACATAAATATATACATACATACATACATACACACATACGTAGATACATACATACATAATATATATATACATACATACATACATTCATACATACATACATACATACATACATACATACATACATACATACATATATACATACAGCTGAATTTGCCGGTCACTTGTCATCCAAAACTTTAGAATACGCTACTTTATTTCAAAGAAGTCATGCATTAAGTTCTACATGCAATGTAGTCTGGTTATCTAAGAAGTCATGCATTAAGTTCTACATGCAATGTAGTCTGGTTATCTAAGAAGTCATGCATTAAGTTCTACATGCAATGTAGTCTGGTTATCTAAGAAGTCATGCATTAAGTTCTACATGCAATGTAGTCTGGTTATCTAAGAAGTCATGCATTAAGTTCTACATGCAATGTAGTCTGGTTATCTAAGAAGTCATGCATTAAGTTCTACATGCAATGTAGTCTGGTTATCTAAGAAGTCATGCATTAAGTTGTACATGCAATGTAGTCTGGTTATCAAAGAAGTCATGCATTAAGTTCTACATGCAATGTAGTCTGGTTATCTAAGAAGAGTTACTACTTAGCACCTGCTTGTGGGAAATCACTTATTCATGGCATGGTTGAATTGCAAGCAAAACACTAGAGAAATGTGTGACAGGGGTTTTAAACGGTCATTCGAATGGATGGTTGCATCCGAGATGTAAAGATTTGACAAGCGGACAAAGGGCTCATCATCAACGAGAGGAAATCGCACGCCATTGTCATCCGGTCATCGAGTTTGCGCGCACAAATAGCCATTACATGTGTCGACATATGTGGTGAGCTAGTGGCGACATCTGCTGTCGTCAGGGATCTGGGATTAGTCATTGACGGTAATCTTCCTAATAATATCATGGTGATATGGCAGACACAGAGCGACGATCAATATATACGTCCTTACTTTTACTTTAATGCCAATGCTTGTTGACGAGTGCGCCTACAATTATCAATATTTTCTCGTGGAATTAGCGATTGCTCGTAAATAATGTAACGCTGCTGAACCATAGGGACATGTGTCATTAGCAACCAAGTGCGTGCGTGCGTGTGTGCGTGGGTTCGTGTGTGCGTGCGTGCGTTCGTGCAGATCAAAACATTTCCCACAGACACCGACAAAGCGGCAAGAGTAACCATGTGTCAATGGTTCGTTCAAGGAAATAATGGAGGCAAGAAAGTGGATTAATCACATGAATTTTTGCCCTGATCATAGAAGGTGTAACAAAATGGATGTAAATTTGAAGTGAGTTGCAGTTTACTTTTTGTTTTCAGTAATGAGACATTAATTAATGTTTATGGTTAAGATTAATGGCTCAGGGGCATTCAGTCGTATATGTGTTGCGTTTTGTGAAAGTTATTTTTCAGATAATACAAGTGTAATAACATGTTTCCTGTAAAACTACTTTTACAATTTTGTAAGTGAGGGGACAATAGTCAATATTCACAACACGTACGACACCTATTGGCTACGAATGAAACTACTGTTGTGAGACGTGTTTGCGATATGTTTGTGACGTCATTGTAATATGTTTATGACATTGTTATGGACATTCGATTTGAGTGTGAGGTCACTGCAACGCCTGAAATAAACTGGTAGATTTAAAATTTCCGAAATAAAAGCAGTTGCGTGACGTCAAAAAGATTGTGCTAACGCTCATGCGTTGCGAATATCGTCTATTGTCCCTCGACGAAGTTCTATATTATAATGCTAAAGGGAAACTCGAAATATTTGTCGTATGCTGGACGATTTCAAATGTGGTTTTGCGATCCTGAAGCGACACCTTGTGTGCCGAACGTGAAGACCAACACCAGACAAAACAGGATGGAAGCTTCGCGCGGCACATCAATTGCTGCAGCATTCTGTAGCGAGTCCGCCCGACACCGACGGACACTACAGCTATACTGTCACAGCTAGTCTATATTATTGTGTACAGAGCGGCGATCAGTATATTCAGGAGCCGTTCACAGTTGTCTATATTTGCCTATTAGAACAAAGCCTACTAATGGGGGAAGAGTCAGTATCAATGCCTGCGTATTACATTTTAAAATCTTGGTCGAGATAAGACCACCGCTGCATCATGTAGCGCCGCGTGGTGAACTGTTACGGAACTACTATTATTTAATTGTGTAAAACCGTTCCGATATCTTGGAAATTCATAATTTCGTGAAAATATATTAATACGATACTCTGGGATTGTTAGAAAAACGCGAAGTTTTAATATAATTAGTGAAGATAAATGTGTTTAAACATATTATGATGGTTACTATTGTATGTCCTATACATGCACTGTGTCATAGCATTGTTACATCGATATCAAGTTACCCGGTAGTTGTCGACAATAATTTGTAAATGGTCCTTTACTCGTCCCCTGTGTTTCGGAATTAATACGCTGGAATACATGGATAAAATCTTTTTATACAGTTTTTCCTGTTTCTCATGGACATATTGGCCGAAATTCCTTAACCTGCACATTTGGGTAAAAAAGCGTTTACTAGGAATTACTGCATGGCTTAGAAACTGCTTTACGATACGAATGTCGAAACGCATTGTTAAATCCGTCAGAGCAGGCCTTGACCCGCTATTAAACCACCATAGCCGAGTCAACATTCCCAGTAGTTGAAAGCAACTTTATGACTTGAAGACGATCACAGCTCAGTTGTAGTAGCACCCATAACTTAACGTTCAACTTCTTTATGAGTTTCGCCATTGTTCCATTTGGCTAAAGGCTTCGTAGAGGATTCAACTGAATGTTAGTGGACCCCCACCCAGATACTTGGCTGCAGGGAAACTAAGTAAAGACCAAACAAAAAATCATTTTTATGATTGTGTACAAGTTAGAGCTACTCAACACAAACATAAAGGAAGGTAAGAGCTGCGTTTGTGTTGTAAAAATACGTCAAACAATAATTATACAGATGGGTTGCTGCAATAAATCATTTCCCCCATTTTGGCGACATTCATCGGGTTTTCATTTCGATGCACGAAGTAGTAATTATGTATCAAACTTGGAATGGAATTGATATTAACTTTCTGAATATGTCCAATCCAATGTGTGTTCTGTGGCCATATAGAGCTCGGCTGTTTCAAATGTGCAAACTAAGGGATCGCCCGAAATTCCTTAACCAGGAAATTTGGATAAAACAATTTGAAAATATACTTTCTTGGTTTGTACAATCATTAAATGTCTACGGATCTAGTTAAAGAGCCGCACTGTACTAGTTTTTAGCGGTTTACTAACAATTATTTCATAGTTTAAAAGTTGTTTTGCGATAGGCATGTAAACACGTCGTTGCGTGAATATGTTTAAAAACAAAATTAACAAATCTCTCAGGAGGACAGGTAGAAATATATGAAAAATGTTTGGACTCTCGATAAGCCAATGGCTTCCATGTCCACTTGCCATCTTGGATCTTGTTAAATCTTGTTAAATCTTGTTACGTCTTGCTAACATTCCATATAGCCACATTTTATTTAAATTACATGTTTATGTCTTTGCAATTACCGCATGCATAGACATGCTGCACTTTAAAAAGCACAATTATACGTCACTGTCATAAAAAGTATGCACATCTGTTCATAAACATAATCAGGTGCCCGTAGTACTGTACCTAACTTAAGCGTACGAAAGGAATGATATATGGCATCTGTACTGAATAGAGATAATGTTCTTTAAAATAGTACCCGGGTAATTTAAAAGTAACGTGAACACATTGTTTAGAAAGTGCTTAATCCTAACGAGGAGCGATATGCTTAAGACAGATCAAAAAGTGGCAGTGGAACCTTTGAACAGTCATTGCGATCTCGTTAACAACTTGCGCAGTGTGAGCGACACGTAGCGGCAGACTCCTGTAGTTCGCACATATGGCATAGTATCTAGCTGTGCTAACACTTATCAAGATATGTGGCGTGTAAAACCCTGTGTATTTGCTTGTGCTATTCGTTGTCTTAGTTACCAGATATTATATTAGACTGCTTATGTGTGCTGCCTGTTACAGGAACAGCATCCAGTTTCTTACAATGTGTGATTCTGTTTTATTCTGCAACTGAAACTCTCGGAATTATTTTAATGCATATAATTGTGTTAGTGGTTATCTGTTAGCAACCAACACAATGGATATCAAGCACAAAAGAGTATATTCCGTTTAAGCATAAAGACCATGTCAGAAGACGCACGCCGATAAGCTGAACAGAATACAAAGTAGTATACAACGTAAACGTCTAAACTTTTCTTAGAATCGAGAGACTATAGCTATGTAAAAAGCCTAACAGCATGATATACAATTCTGGGGAACATCAGCGAAACAATGTTGAAGAATATTGAATGATTAATATAACTATTTTCTTCAAACTTCAAAAAGAATGCCGAAAAAACTAATTAAGGTCTGCGCACGTAGTGGAGGTCACGCACGGCCGCGTGGACGACCACGTGACACTGTCATCATTAGCGAAGCAGAGCGAGAATCATGCTGCGCTGCTGGCGCTCCCTATCGGCTCGTTTCCTCGCCGTTGCGTTGCTGACTGCTTGCCGCCAGACGTCAGCTTTGTTTCTCTCCCAGTTCACGTGCGACTCCAGTCCCGCCTGCATCTCGCCGTCACTTGGGTAGGGCGACACCTGGCGACATACATGGGTTTAGTTTCATTATAATACTTTGTCGCTAAATCTGCATGGGAATGTACACGCACTCATGTACACAGGTACGCACGCACACACGTACATATTAGGAAGCATGCATTCAATATGTTTTATTTATTCAAAATAAGTTGTACTGGCAGTTCAACTCTGCTACTTCTTAGAGAGCTGTTCAGCTACTTTCAAGCCGGTATAACAGTTGAAGTTCACTTGGATATCTGCCCACTGAGGGCTAAAGTAAGACACATTCTCCACCCTGGACAGCCCACTCCCCCACCCCCGAACGTCAAAGCTGTCTTCACCCCACTCTTTTATTGTAGACAACCACAAATATTTTTTTTGTAGTTAACCACACAATCAGAAGCAAGACTGTTCAATATTCAATGGTTAATATTCAATGGCCAATGCAATACCACAAACAAAATGTAGCATTTACTCAATAGTTTCTACTGTACGGTGTCCGACTGCATGTTCTATATACTCCAAGCTGTTTTCTGCTGCAATTAAATTTACTAACTATCACCAATGGGGCAGTGATGGAAATATGCACAAACGGTCATATAGTATACTGAGATATCTTCCCTGAGGGTAAGATATCCAGGGTTGGGGAAGATATCCTAGAATGTCTTCCCGGGCGAGGATATTTTTCCCGGATGAAATGTATACTAGTAAATCTTCCCCGAGGAGGATACCTTCCTGGGGAGGATGTCTCCCCCAGGGTGAGCAGTATCATAGGATATCGCCCACGGTGAAAGATATCCAGGGTGATATACTAACTGTTACACTGGTAGCCGCCCTACCTCGGCCCGAAGTCTCCTCATGAGGGCCTGAGGGGCGTTGTCAACGTAGAAACGCTTGTCAATCATGATGCACTCGGCGCCGTTGCTGACGAGACTAAAATTCGGCTGTTGTTCGTAGAGGAGGTCGGCCAGACCCTGCAAAATGGCGCCACAGGAAAAACATGTTGCACAACACTGGATAATAGGTGGCGCACTTCGACATTCAGTCATCGTCAGATCATGGCACATATTTAAAAGTACAAGACTAAGAACGTGAGAAACATAAAGGATCATAGGCAGAAATGTTCGCAATCTGCCACGCAGGCAAAATGAACAGGAACATGTTTAGAAGTGATTTGGTGGAAAATAGTATCATGAGATTTAAAAACCGCAGGAAATCTGATAATTTACCAACAATACCCAAACGGTATGCAAATATACAATCATGCACACGCACGCACGAGCACGCACGAACACGCACGAGCACGCACGCAAACACATGGTTATTTCTGTAGATGCCTTATTATTGCCTACCAATATCTGCCGGTAGACGGTGAAGTGATGGATTACGGACAGACATTGTTCATACAGTGGTAATGCTGTCAACATGCATGTATAGACCCTACACTTAACCCATTAGGCACCAGGATTTTATTAAAACATGCCACCATGTTCCCAGGATTTCTGGCAAATTTCGAGCGATTTTACCTCCTTGAGTTCAAAAATCTGTAGAAAAAAATATTCAATATTGACAATTACAAGTTGTGTTTATTTTGAAGAGTAGTAATTTCTCCACATGCATTTATACATAGAAATAGGATATATTAATAAAATGTTGACATTTGATCACAATTTGCAAAGACAAAATAGTACATTTGTTAAAACATTGAAAGTTGCGACTGACATTTGACAATGATCCCATGCTATAACCCTATGCAACTCAGCGAAGAAAATGTAGCCATGTGTGTTAGCTTTGTACCACTGAAAACATTATCAAATTCTGACGGTTATTTTTCAGGTTACATCATATTTTATCACGACAAATATAGAAGTAAAAATTTTCGAGATAGCGTGAACAAAACTGATGAAAATCAATATTTCCGAAAGGGCAACTCGTGCTCGTAACGAGCTGTTCAAAATGTAACCGCTAGGGTATGGCAAAATTTGGTAGCGTTTAGTTCAGTAGTTATTCGCCAGGATTTTTTTTAATAGATGGTCCTGTATGCGGCCGGCGGCGGCCATTCCAGGACTGCGGCCGTTGTGGGGTCTAATGAGTTAATATAGGGAATACACAATGATGTTCATTGACTAACTGATACGCGTTGCATTAAATGGGAATTCGATAAACAATAACATGAATCACCGGTCTTCCCGGTTGCCGATCGACGCCATCTTTCTTTTTAGATTCGAGCGGAGACCATTTTGACTGCATTAGTACTGCATTTACAACATTTAAGATATCCATCCAAAATATGTAACTATCTTGATCTTTCACCTCTTAATGTGTTTTTGAAAATACATGTTTGCCGTTTGAAATCAAATAACCAGTTTTACGACATACATATATCGCTTTATGGCAATTATTGACATACCAATGAATCATCCAATGAAAGTTGTACGTTCCTTCTAAAATAGAACTAACATGCATCATCAGACAAGGGTCGGCCACATATAGATAGAAATGATGGATTCTTATTTAGCTAATGGCATTGTTGTCAATATTCCACCAGAAGTGTGCTTAAACATACTAGTATGTTTATTAAATAGACTAGAACCACATTACACTGAGATTTTCCAGAAAATGAAACAGCTCTGCTCATTCGGCTTCATAGTCGAGTATCTTGCAAGAGACAGTGGTGAAATTCTAGCGATTAAGTTGAAAACCTCAATAATATAATTAGAACGTTGGAAGGAACATTTATGCCAGCGATGACGTTTTAGATTCTTATATATGTCCTAAGAACCATACAAATAATGCATTTATCTTAACTAGCACGCCACTTCCCGGGACAATTTTGCTGGATTTTGCCTGCAATTGATTATGCGGTCGCCAATTGCAAAACAAACACCATTGATTCGTTTTATCACACGGAAGAGATAGCAACGAGGCGCTTACAACAAACAGGGCCTACATATAAAAATGTACATTAACTAGCAATACCACTCAGAATAGTAAATAATATAATTGTGTCTCACTTACGAATACGTCTCCTTTACTGAGTGTCTGTATAGCAACAAACACATGGTCAGTTTCGCTTTCGCTTTCGGACAGCAGCTTGTTGACGATCTGCTAAATGGAACAAATGTTCAAGAAACTGTGTCACAGGGCCTATGTTTGGTGAATGTACTCATTCCCGATGCATGTTTTATTCACAAACCTGAATCGTATGCCCGCTTTCCCATATATCCCGGGATACGTTATTCTTCAGCAAAAATAGCAACCAACACAATTCTCGACGCAGCGAACGGAATTGGAGTCATGTCGTACCTTATATAAGACAGCGGCTCTCCATGCTCAACTGGTGTTATTTGGCTTAGCAATTCAGTTTATGTGTGTGTGTGTGTGTGTGTGTGTGTGTGTGTGTGTGTGTGTGTGTGTGTGTGTGTGTGTGTGTGTGTGTGTGTGTGTGTGTGTGTGTATATATATAAATAAATATATATATATATATATATATATATACACCCGCACGCACACAAGCACGCACGCACGCACGCACAAAAGCACGCATGCACGCACGCACACGCACACGCACACGCACACGCACACGCACACGCACACGCACACACACACACACACACACACACACACACACACATAAATATATCATACAGGCAGGGTTTGGAGGTTCAAACAAACCCCCTTTTTGAGAGAATTTGCTTAATTTTCTGCGTAACATAATACAGTGTGTTAAACAAAACATAATACAGTGTGTTAAACAAAACATAATACCATCGACATCATTATGTTTAACTACACACGACGAATGACGTTACCTGTTTGCTCTCGCGATGTTCCAGACCTCCGTGAGTCGACAACGCCAGTCCAATGTCCTTGAGATCGTGCTGCGTACGTGCTTGATCACATCTCTCTTTCTTGGAGTCCTCTTCACGGAGTAGGCGCTCCAAAGAGGCACAGTGACTTTCTTGGTTGACCAAAGGAGGCAATTTCCGTCTTTCTGCAAGTTACTGAGGTCAACGCATGCAGAGGTATATCACTTATTTTATATAGTACAATTTCTTTATATCGAATTTCGATAATTCCAATAACCACCATAACTCATATCTCGACCCGTGAGCCGGATCCCGCTAGATTGAACCACCTTACGTAAACTAAACACACGCGTTTACTTGATGGATAACTCGAAATGTGCTTAACATGATTTAGCAAGATTGCCATCCAACGCAAAATACTCAGATGGCAAGTGGACAAGGAAGCTATTGGCTTATCGAGAGTCCAACTATCTATGTATATTCCGCATTTCAGAGACATCTGTCAATTTTAGTTTTAAACATATTCACGCGGCTTGCATTAACACAATCAGTAATTAATCTCTTCCATTAATGTATTGTCCTCTGTGATAATGAGTACTTTCTGATAGCCAAACTACCTTCACTAATGTTACGTCGTGTCCTACAGTCCTACTATCTTTCTTAGGTGAGAAAAACATATTTCTGTAATTATTTTCACACCCATATCTTAGAAACTTCACTTTGGTCTCCTCTGAACCTCGTTGTATCTAGGGATATTAAACCACATTCTTTTATGCGGTTTTCATAACTTCATTCCAACCGTATGCATACTGGTTCTAAGCTATAGCTGCTTCCGTTAGCGTCATCGTGATCTTTCAATAATAACGGTTGTTCCTTTGTAGTTTTTTATGTACTGTGTTATGTGCCCTTTGGGCTAAATAATTATAATATGGGTTCTCTTGCGGAGGCAACACTTACTACGGGCTCGAGCAGGTTTCACCTTCCGCAGTTTCTTCAAAACCGTGCAACTGCCCTGCAAGAGACGAACAGAACAACGCATCAACACCCGGTGCTGCTGACATATACAATACATATTGTGTAAAGTAGCATGCAGTATGTATACTTCACGTTATGAACAAATCAAAGCTAATGCATTATCAGTTGTTCTCACACGTATACATTAAAACCCACAATTTTTTATAACCCACAATTATTTGAGATAACTCATTTATTAGGAAGACATTAGGCCATCCGAATGGGGTGCTCCGTTGAAAAGGCAGCATTTTCTAGAAGACTGCAAAGTGGAAGTTAAATATAAAATGTGCATAATTGTCATTATGTAACTTGTAGCGGCTTAATTAAAAACGTGATCAAGCATAAGAAGGAATGCAAATCATTTCAATGAGAGAAAATATATTGCACATACTTAAAATATGATCACACTGAGAAAGAACATTACAAAGGAATTAATATGCCTGATGCACTACACGACAACCATACATTGTGTGCGTGCGTGGTTGCGTCCGTGCGTGTGCGTGTGCATAATCTGAAAATAAGTCAGTTTAGTGGAATACATTGCATATGTCTTGTGGAGTTGAAATTGTCAGGGCGTGTAACGAGTTTGATCCGAAGTGTGCGCATAGATAGAGGAGAATTTAGCACTAGTTTTAATAAATACTGAATTAGAACAACATGTTTGAAGCGATTCCTTCAAACTTGACATTACTACAAGCACACCCGCGATTTGAAGTATTAGGAAAATCGCCGAACCTGCCATAAGTGGTAACTTTTAAATCGTACTTTACAATACTCTTCGCTTACTGATTTGACGATATATATCCATTCCGATTTCTCACTGTCTTCAACAAGCACTTGGCCTCTCCTGTAGGAATAAATTGAGCTATACACGCAGCTACAGAAAATAAGTACTCTTAATTGCATTATGACGAAATGACTTACAATACTCGTATTACTAAAGTGCGACATTTATCCAAGCTAGGCCATTATCCTGGAATGTGTTTTTTATGTTGGCTGTATGAATGTAGATAACAAATACTTAATGTGTTTTTATGTTGGCTGTATGAATGTAGATAACAAATACTTAAAGTGCAACAAATTAAACAGTTTTGCCGAACAACAAACGTAACGTTTGGCCACGCTGGATCGTTCTGCGATGGTAGAATCCCCAAAACAAGCCACTGACGCATTCAAAAGCGGACACAATTGTTGCTTGTTTTGAGGCGATAGTTGACGAGATAATGCACTTCCGGCCACCATGTTGTGCACGCCACAACACGTTAAATGTACACGTGTCATTATAAAATAAACCATTGGTATTAGTATTACCATATTTTAATGCTAGTCGTTATAAAAATAAAACAAATGAATGTGTTATTGTTTGATATCTCTGTTTTAATTCCAAATGTGTTTATGTGTGAAAAGCGATTGCGGAAATCGTGTTGCTGTTGGCCGGAAGTGAACATTTATGGGTAACTATTTGCATAAAACCAAAATGGCGGCGGACGAGACCTGTGTCCCATATTTCCGCCCACCTTCGGAAGCACATGACCGCCTTTTCCATATTGTCCGCCAGGAGCTGCACCGGCCAATCATGAAGACAGAAGACATTCCTGAGCACGTGGTTGTCACGTGACATGAGCGCCATCCGATGCAAAATACATAAAATTATGTATTATGGCGACGGTCATTCAACAGTGACTTTTTATTCCTGACCATTTAACCCACTTATAAGCGTGTGAGCGCAACGCCCTTGTTGTGATAGAGCACATAACCGGAAAACGTTGAAGCACTTTTAGGAGTATCACGCCAGAAAATGGCAAGCATAGCGGTGTGGAACGTTACATTTACCTATAGTAAATTGCTACTAATAAAAGTATGAAGAATAAGGAAGTAAAACATCGTAGTATGCTATGCTGCAGAGACGTGGATGGTGATAGCATACGCTTGGGAAGCTTGGAGACGTGGACACAGACAAGCTGGCGATACAAAGAAAGTACAAGAAAACAACAAAGGTAAGTAAACGAATAGAGACATTGGACAGACTGAAAGAAAGACGTAAGTAAATATGGCGACATTATGAAAAAGGCCGAGGACTGAGAAGAATTGTTAAAATGCTATTAATAATTTATTATTAATTAATAATAATAATAATATATTAAGCAATGTATCACCATCAACATATTATCTTACAGTTGTATTTAGTTTGGTTGATAATGAACACATTATAGCATGTGCCAGTGTGCTGAGATTATATGCACCTACCTACCTAAGCAGCGGGTCATTTGTGTTCTTCAGTCCACCGTAACGAAAAATCTCCCAGTAATCCTGAGAAGATTGCAAAACGATTTAGTTATGCGTGTGCGTGTGCGTGTGCGTGTGCGTGTGCATGTGCGTAGGCGAGTGTACGTATGATTATAAGAAGCGCTTACAAGAAAAACGAAGACAGCGGCAGATGATGACAGTTATTTGTGAATTAGAAGACAAAACACAGTCGCTAAGACATAGGTTATATACAAATAAAATGTAAGTGGGTTTTAATCATTTTGCCTGCTTTGTCGTACAGTGCGAGGATCATAACTGCTTCCCTTTTCATCAATTTAACCCGCGCCAACATGAAGTAGGATATACATTAGCAGCTTATTTTGCGCTGGGTGATATCCACAGCACGCCAGGAACATAGACTCGCCACTGAAAAGTCACAACCCCGAGATCTGCTGTTTTAATACAAAACCCATTCTTGACGTTGTTTTAGATGGAAAATACCATTACCTCTTCGCTGAACGCCAGTAGTTCGACAGTTCCCTCAGAGATGGCAGTAGCGGAGCGTGGTTGGTTAGCAATGATGCCAAGTTCGCCGAAACTGTCGCCACGGTTGAGATAGCACAATGTCCTCGATACGCTCGAGTTCTCCTCCATGCGGGTTATCACAACTGCGCCAAACATGACATAAGATAGTCTCCAGTGTGCCACTGCTGTCGTTCAAATGTACTTTTTTATTATCGTAAAACCATGTTGTATATTATAAAGTAGCCACATGACCGCCCAAATGCGTTTTAATGAACCATAGTTTTAAAATGTAATTTGATCTATTTAAGTTGAAAGTTTCGACTGCATTGTTATGTTTACATTGCACCTTGCACGACAAAGTCGACATTCTTAGATATATAACGGTAACATTATATTTAAAAAAAAATATTAATTAAAGTGGGGGTGACCTTGAAAGCCAGCTAAATGCGCATTTGTCGGCGCATCGTTGTCGTAACATGAAATCAACACAAAAGTTATATTGACGATTGGAACTACGTCCTTTATGTCAATATTAAACACATATGATACATGTTTGAGAAAACATTAAATACGAACCTAGAACAGTATACATTTAACGGACAACGTGTGTTGTAAATTCTTTACAGAACATTTCGTTTGGACTCGTGTGATTTTAAGATAACAAACCCTGATTTTTCCCGGCATTTCTTTAGTTTTTTTCTGTTTATATAAAGATGAATAATAAATTAACATTTCGGCCAACTTTTACTGAAACGACACTAATCTTTGTGGATAAAGTAAGCCTATATGTGTGTTGTTAGTTTTGTTCATTTTGTTGCTGACGTAACTGTTACTATGTCAGATGTTTAAAACAAAATCACGGACATCCCCAAACATGTTTTGTCTTTTCATAAAGATAAATAATAAATGTAAATCTTGGTCATATTTTACTGAAACATATTATGCTTTATATAATATGAACATATCATATCGCAATATTGCAGTTTTATATTTGAGTAGTAAACAAATCTCATGTTGTAACTGATCAAAATCAGAGTACAATATTTTGCTAATTTTGCAGGTCACATAGCTATTACTGTCAGATATTTCAAAAATTAGCAAAACTTTTGACCACACACACACACACACACACACAAACACACACACACACACACACACACACACACACACACACACAACACACACACACACACACACACACACACACAAAACACACACACACACACACACACACACACACACACACACACACACACACACACACACACACACACACACACACACACACACACACACACACACACACACACACACACACACACACACACACACATCGTGTTGAAGCTGACCTGAACCGGAAAGGATGAAATAGTAGTTTCTGGCCAGGTGTCCCTGACGAATTATAATACGACGCCCTACAAACTTCTCGTACCAGCCCCTGGCGGCTATCATCGTCTGTATGCGGACGGAACAGGCCGCCATGGCTGTGTAGTTTCGGAGGGCCACCTCCACCTGCAGACAGCATGGCACGCTCTAAGCCTATATGTGTGTTGTTAGAAACAGGCTTCCTATTCTGGACCTATATTTCACTTTCGCATACTGCTGACTTAGACTATGAATCACGACGAAAGGTTATGAATTTACCAACGCTAACTTATCGTCGATTGCGAGGGCATGTTATAAATGTGAAGACGTACTTGCATGAAATGTTCACGTTGTCGCGCAATATGTTCAGTATGTATGACGGAAAGTAAGAAGTAAGAGTAAACTCGCTAAAGAATATACTAGATAAACACTGGTTTGTCTGATGACCGAATACAATGTATGTGTGTGCGTGTGTGCGTGCGTGTGTGCGTGTGCGTACGTGTGTGCGTATGCGTGAGTGCGTGTATCCATGTAATGATTTGACTGTTTTAACTAATAGCCGATAGCTTGACCCTTGATGGCCATCACCATCACCAAGCTATAGGCGGTAATAAGGCAACAGCAGCAGCAGCAGCAGCAGCAGCAGCAGCAGCAGCAGCAGCAGCAGCAGCAGCAGCAGCAGCAGCAGCAGCAGCAGCAGCAGCAGCAGCAGCAGCAGCAGCAGCAGCAGCAGCAGCAGCAGCAGCAGCAGCAGCAGCAGAAGCAGCAGCAGCAGCAGCAGCAGCAGAGGCAGCAGCCGCAGAGGCAGCAGCAGCAGTATCTTTTGTTGGGGTGCATGACGTGTTTCACTTTCTGTGCAAGAATGCTATACCAGTTTGCATTAGGTGTTCCATTTGCTCTTTGTTTGTGGGAAAATGCTTTTGTTTCTGAAACGCAGACTCATTTGCATTTCAAAGCACCACACATGGTCAAATTGTGTGCTTTAGTTGCAGAATTGTACCACCTATAAAGTCGCTAGTACCTATTCTGTCGAAACTACACATTGATATATAAATAACCCTTTTAGCCAAATTAATTTTGGTTGTTATGTTGCTCGCGTGAATATGGTGAATCATAATGATAACGATGATGCCGATGACAACAATGACACATACGATGATAATGACAGTGACAGTGATAATGGTTAGTTGGATTCTGGGATTTTAATAAACGCCTTTACGTGTGTTTATACATATTTGTGTAAAATATGTCACATGCATTTGTGTGCTAGCATTTGGCATTTGGTCTATGGCACAATTCCGGTAAACCTTTCGTGTCTGACTTTTGCACTGTACGTTTTTCACAATAATTTCTAAGTACATATTATGTGATATGTGCCAGTGCTGGTGCGTGCGTGCGTGCGTGTGTGTGTGCATGTGTGCTGCAATTTAATACAGTCTAATCAGTTTTAATATCATCCAATTCATAATGGGGGAATTTTCTAGACAGCAGCACAGGAATCGAAATAACAGACAATCAACGCTGATGTATTTTATCGAGAGCTCACATAGTGAATTTCTTCCTCTGTTCGTGTTTCCGCCTTCTTCATCAATATTCGTTTTGTGTCGTTGGAGACGCGAGCCTGGAGTCAGGACGGTATTTTTTAAATGTGTCGTTTCCACGACACAAATATGTACATGGAAATACCAAATATGTGATGTCATTCAATAATCGTGCGACGTTTGCATTTCACATTAGTTAAAACGTATCGGTTAACCATAATTGCTACATAAAGTAATGTGTACATTCAAGGAGTCAGCTGATTGTTTTTGATAGGTTTTGTGATAGTTTAGTATACAAATCATGTGGAAATAACCCGATACACGATTATGCAAATGCATAGCCCGTTTTCTTTGCAGTCACCCAGCCATGTGACAAATAAGATTTAGCTGGTATATTTTAAAAGCACGTCATTGTGTCAATACGTTAAAGTGAATGTACGGCAATGTTCATAGGTTAATCGAACGGCTGTTTGATGTGATACTGTAATGGAGCATGTATTAGTATTTATAACGTCTCGGTTGCATGGTAAATAATTTCCATAGAAACCGTGTTACTACTGTATTTTTTCACCTGTCAATATTTTCAAAAATACAGGATTTGCTGCTGAATTACAATAATTATGCTAGTTTTAAGACATTTACATATCGCTTTACTGTATATAATAAAGACCAATGAATAAATCTTAAATTCCCGTTTAACTAATGAAATTCTCCGTATGTTCCGTCGAACTGTCGGTAAAATCTTACCTGTTTCTCCGCGCGATACTCTGTAACATCAAACAGCACGTCGTCCGCAAGGTCGTAAGTCACCAGCTGGACACTCGTGTCCAAGAACTCTTTCACGCTGAGTGGACACCACGTGTTGATGAAACAGTTGCAGTGTTATATAATGACTATCATTGATTATGTTTTTAAACCGACTAGTACTAATGACCGACTCTCTACATAAAAGGTTACAATAATACAATTACGGATGTAATAATGATAATAATAATAACGATTAGTATAATAATTATAATTATCATAATAGCGGTATTAAAAAAATTATGATAATGATGATAAATATTATAATAATGATAAAAAGGATAATGATGTTAATAATAGTAATACTGACAATAATGATGATGATAACGATAATAACGATGGTGATGGAGATAATAATGATAAAGATGAAAATGATGTTAATAGTGATAATACTGATAATAGTGATGATAATGATTATAATAAGTTACGGATGGTGAAGGTGATAATAATGATAATGATGTTAATAATAATAATCCTTATAATAATGATGTTAATAATGATAATAACGATTGTGGTAGTGGTGACGATGATAAAGATGATAATAATCCATGGTGATGCTACGCATCAATTTATTACTGACATTGATTTGACTACATAGTATTACTTGCTGTCGCAGATATAACACTCACCGAGCCGCGTGTTTTCTCCATAGTCCGATGAAGATTGTCAGGAACTTACCAAGACGCCGAAACTTGGCGACGTAATATCCCGGCTACACGAATGGAGAAACAACTTATTGCGAATGACGAAGAACTACTTACGTTTACACATTAATACTACTGTTGTAGCTGACACATATAAACGTCATACATTTGATGGTGGGGATGTGGATATTTACGACCGATGTACAGCAAGCGCCGACGGTGCAGAGAGTACCCCAGGAGACGGAAGGTTGTCCCAAAACAATAGGTGGGAGATGGGAAGTTGAAATTCCTGCCACGCCATCTAAAATATGAATAGAGGTAACTTGCTGATGAAGAACTCGGTAGTTACCTTTCTCATGGAACGTCTGAGGCTGCTACGACTGCGACAGGCAGAGCGGGAGAGCAGCTCGGAGACGAACTCGCCGGTGACGGGGGCGACACTTCGGCGGGGCGAGAGAGCCGCGTCGACCGACCGACGCCACTGATGACCACGCTCCGACTGATGGGAACGACGGACAGCTGTTACTGGTGATGATGACGATGATGACTATGACCGTGCTGCTGACGACAACGATGATGAAGATGGTGATGAGGAAAAGAGAATATTGCTATAACGATGACGATGGCACATTTAACTATGATGATGACATTGCTGACGACACGGGTGATCATGATAAGGAAGATGATGACAATGATGACGACAACGACGATTATGAAATGAATGTCTGTGGCGACAACGATAATAATGATGAAAAAAATGAGCATGGTTACGATGATTATGATGATGATGAAGATGATGATGATGATGACGAAAACAACCATGATTGTGACGGTGAAAATGGCGACGACGAAAAAGGAAGACTAAGACATCAACGATGGCGATGTTAACAACACCAACACTAACGACAATAACGACAATAATGATAATAACGACAACAACGACAACGAGAAAAACAACGTCAGAATAGTGTACCGTAGTTGTGCAATAAATGGGAGGATTGCATAGCAGGAAACTGTGCAATGCGTAACTCACTCGGGGGAAGTTGGTGTCTGTGAGGGAGTGAAAGCGGCCGTCCTTGGCAGCGAAGCAGCGTCCGCTACCGACGGTGCACAAGTCCTGATCTCCCGAGTCGTCGACGCTCAGCGTGGCCGTGAACTGGGCGTTGTCCCATTCGACCGGCGGACGGGAGACCGGGTCGATGACGGAGAGATTGGCGCTCCCTGGAGGCCGACCGCCCGGCTGTGCGACTGACAGTCTGTCTCGACCCGGGTTGAGTGGGTCCGGGTCGCCAAAGAACAAACTGTCGCCATCGTCCGGCTCCAGTCGCAGCTGCGGGATCTGTCTGACGCCTGCAGAAATAACACGTAAAATAACAAAACAAGTTGCATCGACGTGATAGCAAGAGAAAATCCAGGTAAAATATGCGTGGCATGTCAGTGCCGGATTAACAGTGTACGTGGGGCCTGGTACAAACGTTTTTTTTGTGGAGGCCCTTACTTAGTGCTCGAAAGACAAAGATCGAGACGTATGGTATTGACTATTGTGAGAACACAATGCATCAGCGTTCATTCAACCATGTTTTGAGCATACGCATTCACATAATGTTATCGACGAAGGCATACAAACATAATGAAAACAATACAAGAAAATACAGCGTAAAATAAAGATCGTACAGGTTCTCCTGAGCAAACAAAGAGGGATATCCAAACAATAGGCTTAATGCACCATTCGTGGACCAATCCCCAATCCGAGCTGTGTGTGGACGTGTTGTGTGAATACGGTCTAGTGCAGTGTAACGAATACTCCCACGTGTGATGAGCACAAACTGGACCTCATCTGTGTGCACGGTGACCTCGTCTGTGTGCACGGTGACCTCGTCTGTGTGCACGGTGACCTCGTCTGTGTGCACGGTGGCCTCGTCTGTGTGCACGGTGACCTCGTCTGTGTGCAAACTGGCCAGTGCAACGTTCAGAAAACAGAGAAGGCGGTGAAATCCTCCCATGATGCCCTGCACTGTGAACTCTTGTGCGCCCGCCAACCAAAGCAGGAACATGAGGAACTTTTTTGTTTCGCAAAGCAGATTTTACACACCTAAGACATTTACTGCATTGTAACCCGTGGTCACTTCTCACTGACACTACCGACATTGTAGCCCGTGGTCACTTCTCACTGACACTACCGACATTGTAGCCCGTGGTCACTTCTCACTGACACTACCGACATTGTAGCCCGTGGTCACTTCTCACTGACACTACCGACATTGTAGCCCGTGGTCACTTCTCACTGACACTACCGACATTGTAGCCCGTGGTCACTTCTCACTGACACTACCGACATTGTAGCCCGTGGTCGCTTCTCACTGACACTACCGACATTGTAGCCCGTGGTCACTTCTCACTGACACTACCGACATTGTAGCCCGTGGTCACTTCTCACTGACACTACCGACATTGTAGCCCGTGGTCTCTTCTCACTGACACTACCGACATTGTAGCCCGTGGTCGCTTCTCACTGACACTACCGACATTGTAGCCCGTGGTCACTTCTCACTGACACTACCGACATTGTAGCCCGTGGTCGCTTCTCACTGACACTACCGACATTGTAGCCCGTGGTCACTTCTCACTGACACTACCGACATTGTAGCCCGTGGTCACTTCTCACTGACACTACCGACATTGTAGCCCGTGGTCGCTTCTCACTGACACTACCGACATTGTAGCCCGTGGTCGCTTCTCACTGACACTACCGACA
Organism: Lamellibrachia satsuma; assembly: GCA_033239005.1. Classification (NCBI taxonomy): domain Eukaryota; kingdom Metazoa; phylum Annelida; class Polychaeta; order Sabellida; family Siboglinidae; genus Lamellibrachia; species Lamellibrachia satsuma. The sequence goes on from BSQZ01000053.1 coordinate 748,863, forward strand.
TTGTAGCCCGTGGTCGCTTCTCACTGACACTACCGACATTGTAGCCCGTGGTCGCTTCTCACTGACACTACCGACATTGTAGCCCGTGGTCACTTCTCACTGACACTACCGACATTGTAGCCCGTGGTCGCTTCTCACTGACACTACCGACATTGTAGCCCGTGGTCGCTTCTCACTGACACTACCGACATTGTAGCCCGTGGTCACTTCTCACTGACACTACCGACATTGTAGCCCGTGGTCGCTTCTCACTGACACTACCGAAATTGACGATGGTTTTGATTTATTTTATGACTTTTTGTATACCGCTATAAATGAATGTGTTCCTCGTATCCGCATTCGTGGACGTAGGTACCATATATGGTATGATAACGATATGATCTCATCCATGAAAGAGAAAAACAACGCACACAAACATTCAGTAACTGACTATCAAGTATTTTCTGAATTACGAACCAGTTTTAAGAAACTTAAGAGAAAAGTATTGTGACTACATATCACAAATCGAAAAATCGGTTAAACAAAATACTAAACGCCCATTCAGTTTTGCCAAAAGCAACCAAACTAATGTGAACACTCCTAACGCAATGGAATATAACGGCATCGAGGCAGGCAGTCCAGTTGATATAGCCGCAGTCCAGTTGATATAACCGAACTATTTTCGGACTATTTTCAATATGTATTTACATAGGTAGATAATCTTGATTGTCCCAATATACCCCCCTTCAATTAGACCAAATTACGCACATCAGTGTGTCTTATGATACTGTCACTGGGGTACTAAGAACCACCAATGTAAGTAAAACATGTGGCCCTGATAATTTATGTCAGGTGTAATCCTCAGGAAATGTGCAAAAGAATTAGCAGGTTCACTAACTGTACGTTTGGATATGTCCTTAAACTGTGGAACTTCTCCTACCTGTTTTAAGTGCGCAAGTGTTATTTCTGTGTACAAGAAGGGAGATAAACGAAATGTCTTTAACTATTTAGTAAAGTTTTTGAGAAAGTGGTGTATGACTCATTATATAACCATTATATAACCATGTGTGTAATACAATTTCGGGCACCAGCACGAATTTGTGAGGTGCTGAAGCACAGTATCTAACCTAGCTTGTAACTTGGACTCTATTTCTGAATCTATTGACAACAAGAAACAAGTTGATTTCGTTTACTTGGACTTCAGTAAAGCGTTTGAGTCAGTGTGCCACCCACTGTTTATATTGTATATCAATGATCTCACTAATCATGTTGATTCATGTGAAATATCACTCTATGCTGATGATTCCAAACTGTTTAGAGAAATTTCGTCGGTGACAGATTGTCAGTTGGTGCAGAAGGATCTGGACAGTGTGTGCCTCTGGTGTGACACCTGGTACCTCAAACTGAATGCAGATAAATGCCGCATAATGACTTTCACTAACAAAAAGAAATACTTATCTTTTGACTACGCCATCTTAAGCCAATCTCTACTCAGGGTCACCACTGTCAGATATCTCGGAGTCACACTGACTAGTAATTTGAATTTTAAAGATCATATTATTAGTCGTAATGTCTCTAAAGCTTTTAAGATGTGTGGTTTTATTAATCGCGTTTCCACAACATTTACCGATGTACAAGCTTTGCGATCCTTGTACATATCTCTAGTCAGAAGCCAGTTGGAGTTTTGCAGTGTTATTTGGAATCTGTAGCCACGTACTTTTATCGGCAAAATCGAACTAGTCATAAATTCATTAAGTATCTATGTTACAAAATTAAAATACAGTATTCCACTTACTATTATCCTGCGCTTTGCCATCATAGACTACCGTCCCTTCAACATCGTAGGCAAGTTGCAGATCTGATCTTTCTACATAAGTGTGTGCACTCTCGTCTAGATTCGTCCTATCTGGTAGGAAATATCCAATATAATTTTCTTTCAAATTCTCTACGAAACTGCACTCCTTTTAGAATTTCCAATAGCAGAATCAACATTAGAAAATACTCAGTTTTAAATAGATGCATGACTACTTTCAACAAATCGTATTTAACTGAACCCACTTGTAATGTATTTATAGGAGCCAATACCTTCAGATCTGTAATTCAAAAACATCTCTATGTATAATGCTAATGTCTTACTTTGCTATGGTAGTAATGTCGATATTGTGTGTTTTATACCCTTATTATAACTATTGTTCTTACTGTTTTTATTATTTATACGCATTGTTCTTATATTTTGTTATCAGTCCTGTTACTGGATCTTCGGACCTGTTGGAACTGAATAAAATACAATACAATACAAACAATATTTTCCACCCAATTAATTACCAACGGTTCTAGAGATGTGATCATGTGCATTGTCAAATCCAATTTTGTGGGGGGCCTCTTTGTGGGGGTCTGGTACAAGTGTACCACTTGTATCATGTTTAATCCGGCACTGGTGGCAATGTATAAATACCCGGTGAGAACTAAGCACCCAAACGGAGCCACATCCTCCTCTCCTGTCCTCCTTTTGTTCTATCTTCTGGCCGCTCTAGAGCACTGTTTCGTCTTTGTCACATTGTCTTTGTGCACGCGTGTCATCGGTGTATCGGTCTTCTAAGGTTTTCAGACAAGTAGACTACTTTCAAAATATGTTTGTTTTGTTAAGTTACTAACTCAACTTTCATATATGTACATGTCTTAATGACTCATATGTACATGTCTTACTGACTCATATGTACATGTCTTACTGACTCATATGTACATGTCTTACTGACTCATATGTACATGTCTTACTGACTCATATGGTGGCTTTGTTTGATTTCAGATCAAAACATTTTAACCATTACTGTCTCCTTAAATAAGGATCGTCGTACTTGTTATTTCTGATGTCCTTTTGTCCTGCGAGCGCTGCCGTCCGACCTCCCCTGCTACGGAGGGCGACTTCGACGTCTCTCGGTGCAAGTGACTCGATTTCAGTCTGCCGGTGGTGGTCAATCCATTGTGGTCCAACTCCAACCTCCCTCCGGACAGTCTTAACCGCAAGGACTGTGGCAACACAGCAGTGTCACGATATATCTGGGGTAATTAAAGGTACAATGGTTGATCGTTTATTTATTGCAAAGTAATGTTGCATATTATACACTATAATTATTATCTAATTTGACATATTGGCCGCCAAAATGTGTATTAACGAACCACAATTTGTTAATATAATTCAACTATTATATGTTTAATTTGAATGTTTCGACTCGAATATTATGTTTACATTGCATGCCGATCGATATTCATAAACTGATAACGGTCAAATTGTATTAAAAAGTGTGATTCAAATAACAAATATCACACTATGTACCATTATGTGGTAATACACATTTATATCACGAGCTCTTCCTAGAGAAAGAAAGCTCAGTTCACACTGATAAGAATAGGCCTATATAAGATTAATATTACATGGACATTTTCGAAAAGGCTATTTCATTGTAATTAAATTTTAAATATGTTATTTCCGTATGAGGTTTCATAAATAACCCAAGAAACTACTCTGCTAAAAATACGGGGCATGTGGACACTTTAGAATAGTTGGTAGGTGTAGCGTGTAATTAATTGCAGTGGTTAAACGTGCCCTCCTCTTTGCTGCACAAATCTAGCAACATATGAGAATGGTTAACTTGCAAACGTTGAGTTAAGACGAAGTTAACTAGTTAACCTTTGAAAGTTAACTTAACTTGTAGGGAAATTAACTGATTACCTTTAATTAATTTTCAGTTAACATATGTTTTACAAGTAATTGGATTAATATCATCCACGTGTTTAGATACAGGTAACAAGACATTGGCTCAGTGGGTAGCACTGCGAGTTAATAGGATGTGCAGCCGGTCAACTATTTTACAGGTGACAAGAGGGTAAATTAGATGGATGGCAATTTTTTTATTACACAGAACTCAACAGGTAAAACAAGAAATGAATATTCGCATTCTGGCCGCAGGGAATCAGTTGACATAGCCGCTAGGTGGACAGTGCAAAATAATATGAAAATCAATTCAGGAAAATCGAAAGATATGATCATCAGTTATGCACAAGATGGGATTTTTTTTTCGAAATAACACACGGAAGATAGACGAGATGGGTGTATATAAAGTATACCATGCTAAGCTTCTTGGCGTTACAATTTCTCATGATCTAACATGGAATAAGCATATGGAGAATATTGTGAAAAAAGCTGGGAATAGATTATATAAGTTGTACCAGTTAAAACGAGCAGGCATTAGCCAGAATTATCTTTCAGAGTTATCTTTATCATCTTTCCTGGCAAAAGCTATGCAGATATACTCAATGATTTACTTTGAAAGAAAGGCGGGACCGTCTGTGTGAGCGATATGTTAACAAGATGAAAGTAAACTCACACAAACTGAATCATCTCTTACCTGTCACCAGACAAATAGATTATCATATAAGGTACAGTAATAAGTATCCATTGCCAACAACTCGGACGAATAGGTATAGAAGCTCTCTGATACCATGGGCTTTATCCGGGGGGGGGTACTGCCACCCCAAGGCGGTGGGGGTGTGCCGCCAGAGCCCCATGGAGCACATGGAGAGAGAGAGAAATCAAGAAATTTATGGTCACCAAGAGAGAATTATTGAACAATTAATCTAATATCTATAAGTGTAAGGTAAGCCAGAGCGGAACGTTTTCATTGGAAAATTTCCTCTTCGATGAAAGAAAGAATTATCAGGTTTAATTGGGGCACAAAGAGAGAAAATTTACATTTTTTTCTTCGGACAGAGAGAGAAAAATAGCAAAAAACAGGGGCATTTGCGCGGCACATACATGTATACATCAGTATAGGGAGTACCCCCCCCCCGGGGCTTTATACAACCGGCAATAAATATTGTAATAACAATATATCTGCTGCGCCACTTATCATGGTTGGTTTTGTACGATTATTGTATTTTATGATTACATGTTTTCTTTTACTGACTGTATAATGATGTGAATCCAACTCAGTTGAGTTGCCAATAAAATTGTCTTTATCTTACCTCATCGTTGACCAGCTGCACATCCTATAAACTCCACATTTACATATAGTATAATTCAACTCAGTAATCAACTTAGCTAGTTAACTTTCAAAATGCAATACCAGTTAACTTAATCGAAAATAATCCGAGATTGACTTAACTAGTTAACATAGTAGGCTAATCGCCCCATGCCTGGATTGTATCAACATACCGACGTCTCCACACCGAATAGCTTCGGCAGCATCGCTTGGCAGTTTAGTCGTCAGTGATGCGTTCGTCGTGTGCACCGCGTACAGTCGGTTATTTCTAAAACTGTTGTAAGAGCATTCGTTATTCCGAATTCTCTTCTGTCGATTATTTAACATTTGTAAAACCACGCGCTTCACACGAAGGCAACTTACAATGCTGAAGACATTGATTGTTGCAATCTTCAGAAGACCCTCGCAAATATTGGAGGAATTACATATTAGCCTCAAGATGTTAATTACTAATTAAAGAGCATTCTAAAGATCGCAACCAGTGCCGTGTATTCGTCGTCGTTGTGAGTGTGAATTATTTAATTGAAATGCTTGCAACTCGTGAAATACCTGCTGGCTAGTATACGTTGGTGTTCGCAACTGACAGAGACCAAGTCAACAGAATCGCTCACTGCGGATAATTAGGCTTAGTTTGTGTGTACGTTGAATGACACACATTTCTATAGCATGCGTTGTCCTCAATTGAACAGGGTGGCATTCCGAGTGTGTATGTGTGGATTCGCGCGCACGTTTGAAGATATGCTTACACTGGCGGGTCTGCAAAGGCATAACTATTACCAAAACAACGAAATCAGTCACTCTGAGGTAGGGGCAGTCACGCACGCACGCACGCACGCACGCACGCACGCACGCACGTACGCACACTGGTTGCCGAATTGCACTTTTGGAGTATCAGGCACCGCACTAACTTGGTTCTCCTCCTGACTGCTGTCAAGATCACAGTGTATTACTATCAATGGTCCGGTGTCTGACCAGTTTGACCTTGACCACGGAGTACCGCAAGGATCATGCCTATGTCCTGTTGACTTTTAATGCACTAAATGGTCGTGGTCCACAGTATCTGTCGGAAATGTTGACTACTAGAAAGGTCCACTATGGACTGCGATCTCACGAGGCTCCGACACTCAATATACCACGGACAAAGCGGAAAACTCTGGGGGTCGCGCTTTTAAAGTGTTTGCACGTAAACTATAGAGTTCCCTACCTGAAGACGTGCGCAGTAGCAACGACTTCAGTGTTTTTAAGAGTAAATTGAAGACTCACTATTTTAGCATAGCATATAACTAACTTATTAATTTTAGGCATTTAAATAGCTTTATTTTTTTTAATTTGTATTGACATTTGTTTTTACTGTTTTATATTTTCCTCTATCATTTCTTTTACTGTACAGCACCACAGAATACCATTGCATAGATATGGTGCTATAGAAATTAATATACACATTTACATTTCACATATATTCGATCGATGCAAGACAAGAATAACAATTTGGTAGTTTAATCAACCGTGCTGTATATACCTGAGCAACTACAGTACATACACATAAAACATGTTAGCATCGATGTAAACATGCGTGTGTCTAACGTATGGTCATCTATGAAATACCACTGTCACACATCCTGATATGTGCAATAATACTGCAAGAAAGCCTTCGATCATCCAGTTATGATCTACTTTTGTTACCACATTTGAAACAAACATTTAAACCCGGGATTCTCGGTTGCCGCACCAACTCTTTGGAATGAGTTTTAGGTCAGCGGGAAACAGCGAGGGGCCCGATGACTGTGTGGTAGTGCGGCAGACAGTGTGGTAGTGCGCCAGACAGTGTGGTAGTGCGTCAGACTGTGTGGTAGTGCGTCAGACAGTGTGGTAGTGCGGCAGACAGTGTGGTAGTGCGGCAGACAGTGTGGTAGTGCGTCAGACTGTGTGGTAGTGCGTCAGACTGTGTGGTAGTGCGTCAGACAGTGTGGTAGTGCGTCAGACTGTGTGGTAGTGCGCCAAACAGTGTGGTAGTGCGGCAGACAGTGTGGTAGTGCGTCAGACAGTGTGGTAGTGCGTCAGACTGTGTGGTAGTGCGTCAGACAGTGTGGTAGTGCGTCAGACTGTGTGGTAGTGCGTCAGACTGTGTGGTAGTGCGTCAGACAGTGTGGTAGTGCGTCAGACTGTGTGGTAGTGCGTCAGACTGTGTGGTAGTGCGCCAGACTGTGTGGTAGTGCGTCAGACAGTGTGGTAGTGCGTCAGACAGTGTGGTAGTGCGCCAGACTGTGTGGTAGTGCGTCAGACAGTGTGGTAGTGCGTCAGACAGTGTGGTAGTGCGTCAGACAGTGTGGTAGTGCGTCAGACAGTGTGGTAGTGCGTCAGACTGTGTGGTAGTGCGTCAGACAGTGTGGTAGTGCGTCAGACTGTGTGGTAGTGCGGCAGACAGTGTGGTAGTGCTTCAGACTGTGTGGTAGTGCGTCAGACAGTGTGGTAGTGCGTCAGACTGTGTGGTAGTGCGCCAAACAGTGTGGTAGTGCGTCAGACTATGTGATAGTGCGCCAGACTGTGTGGTAGTGCGTCAGACTGTGTGGTAGTGCGCCAGACAGCGTGGTAGGGTTCGAAACCAACTGCTGCCGTTTAGAAACTTGAGCAATTTCGTTCATCACACTTTGCCTGTGTCATCCGGATGAGACCCTAAAAGCCGTTGGTCCCTTCTACCTGGTGTCTATGCCAGGGGAAATAACATTTCCCACGCAGGAAAATAGAAAGTCGTGGACTCACTAACTCTAGAGAAGGACACTCTGAAATAAGCTCGAGCATAATATTATAGGCCCCTAATCTTCAAATATGAAGGAATTTCTCTATACTGAAGAAGAATAATACAATGTCAGCGTCATATGAAGACTGGACTTATCTAACCTAGCTCATTAGTGTATTCGTCCATCTGTTGACAACGTTAACACTGTATACCGTATACGAGGTTGCCTAACACTATCGTACTTGGTGCGCCTCTGGGTTTGAGTTTACGAGGGTCTAGGCGCGATGGACGTTTCTAATTATTATTATACCTTTACATAGCAGGGTCGATATGTTTGGCTCCTCTCCTTCGGAAAGGCATATTGGCATATGTTGGTAATCAGTCTACATTCAGACATGGTTCTAATGCTGATATCAGGGCACGGTTGCCCCAAACGTCCGTTCTCCATACGGTCTGACGTGAGCGCCAAGCTGCCTCTCGGCAACAGCAACGATGAGCACGTACAGAAGCAGCCCTGATATGAGGGAGAAGATGATGAGCCGCTCGCACGTCGTGGATAGTTTCTCGGCCTGCGTCATGTCCCCTTTCCGCACGCCGGCGTAGTAGGCCTTCTCCGTTCTCAGGGCGTACACGAACGCAGCGATGCCCGTTGGAGGGAACAGCAGGATCGTGACGGCGGAAAAGATCTTCAGGAAGCGCAGGTCCGTCTGCTTCACCTGCCGGCCTGACTGCGTATCGGCCTCCCGCGGGGTGGCAATAGTCGCACTGCCGTCGACACCCGTGACGACGACTTGCTCGTTTGCGATGCGAACGCCACCGTCGGCGGAGTAATACACCGGCGTGTTGCATGTGACGTTGCCCGCGGCGTCGTCCGGCAGTGAGACGGTGACGTGGTCGGTCCGTGTCGGGTCTTCCTTCACAGCCTGCGGTTGCTCGTTTCCAATCAGGTCCGCGTTGTCGGCATCAGCCATCCCCGCTGTAGAAAGAAATATAACAAGTTACATATAGCACCATTTTGTAGTCGTTGTATTTTATGCAGAAGGTTAACATTCGATATTGTGTTTCATGACGAAAAAAATATTATGTTATCATAGGTGCCGACCCTGAGTGGGGCACACCTGTAAGACTGGTGCCAACCCTGAGTGGGGCACACCTGTAAGACTGGTGCCGACCCTGAGTGGGGCACACCTGTAAGACTGGTGCCAACCCTGAGTGGGGCACGCCTGTAAGACTGGTGCCAACCATGAGAGGGGTACACCTGTACGACTGGTGCCAACCCTGAGTGAGTCACGCCTGTAATACTGGTGCCAACCCTGAGTGGGGTACACCTGTAAGACTGGTGCCAACCCTGACTGGGGCACGCCTGTAAGATTGGTGCCAACCCTGAGTTGGGTACACCTGTAAGACTGGTGCCAACCCTGACTGGGGCACGCCTGTAAGATTGGTGCCAACCCTGAGTGGGGCACGCCTGTAAGACTGGTGCCAACCCGAGTGGGGCACGCCTGTAAGACTGGTGCCAACCTGAGTGGGGCACGCCTGTAAGACTGGTGCCAACCCGAGTGGGACATGCCTGTAAGACTGGTGCCAACCCTGAGTGGGGCACACCTGTAAGAGTGGTGCCAACCCGAGTGGGGCACGCCTGTAAGACTGGTGCCAACCCGAGTGGGGCACGCCTGTAAGACTGGTGCCAACCCTGAGTGGGGCACGCCTGTAAGACTGGTGCCAACCTTGAGTGGGGCATGCCTGTAAGATTGGTGCCAACCCTGAGTGGGGCACGCCTGTAAGACTGGTGCCAACCCTGAGTGGGGCATGCCTGTAAGACTGGTGCCAACCCGAGTGGAGCATGCCCGTAAGACTGGTGCCAACCCTGAATGGGGCATGCCTGTAAGACTGGTGCCAACCCGAGTGGGGCACGCCTGTTAGACTGGTGCCAACCCGAGTGGGGCACGCCTGTAAGACTGGTGCCAACCCGAGTGGGGCACGCCTGTAAGACTGGTGCCAACCCGAGTGGGGCATGCCTGTAAGACTGGTGCCAACCCGAGTGGGGCATGCCTGTAAGACTGGTGCCAACCCTGAGTGGGGCACGCCTGTAAGACTGGTGCCAGGGTTGGCTTTCTTCCGGGAAGAAAGGTATTTCTTCCCTTCCATGGGAAGAAACATGGGAAAAAAGGGAAGAAACACCTTTCTTCCCGGAAGAAATGGAAGAAACTAGGAAGAAACTGGGAATAAAGGTGTGTTATTCTTTATTGCATCACTGTCAGCAACTATAATATAGTTTAATACAATAAACACACAACCCCTGACAGAGTTCATACTTCAAAGTATAACATTTACAGAAGCTAAGAGAATAATATTTACATTAATATCAGCACAATGTTCTCAAAATTAGCACAATGTTCGTATCAGGTCACACACAATCTTCACATCAGGTATATAGCACACTGTTCATGTCAAACAGCAGTTAATAATCAATCTCAAGATCACCTCTCAGGAGACGGAAACAGAACACTAACTTTCCTGCAGTTTGATTTCCTAGTCTGTTCCTAATTTTGCTGTGGATCTGTCCAAAGTTGGAAAATATACGCTCTACTGAGGCTGAGGAAGCTGGTGCCTGTAGAAGACGTATCACAAAGTCTACAAAGTCAGAATTTACACCACTGGATTTAGTTGCTTTCCACCAGGTAACTGGATCCATCCGAAGTGCTGTCTCATTGAAAAATGCAGCAGGGTATTGTGTGGATTTGGCTTGAAAGGCAATCAGCTCAGTGATGAAGGCAGGACTCTTGGACACAATAAAGTCATTAACAATCTCCAATTGGCCAGCAGAGAGTTTAACACCATGATATGCTGGATGTAGTTTGTAGGCTGTAAAGTGTTCTGGTATGATTGCTTGCTTAAACTGTTTCGTGACAAGGGTCTTGTGCACTGGTGACTGAAGATTGGGATTATCCAGAAGAGACAGCCATGTATGACACGCTGATGCCAGAGAGGAGTAGTCTGCTTGGCAAGCATCAATAGCATGTGCTACAGGGTGAAGCAGGTCTGCCATGTCCTTGGCATTCCTATAGATATTGATATCCTGTATCTTTTTGGCAATGGTTTGGTCAATCTCATCTTCATGGTCCTGGACAATCTTCATGTAGCTGGCTCTGTTGGCAATATAGCTGTCCAGACAGGTGAGTTGGGACTTCCACCGTGTTTCTCCAGGGAGCTGTGGTTTCTTACTTTCGGCACACTCAGACAGCCAGGCACATGGCTTATGGTGGTTGCAAAAATACTTCTGTACTTCCACAACATGCTTCATCACTGACTGTGAAGTTAGATCCAGCCCAAGTAAGTTGAGCCAGTGGGCAGAGCAGCCATACACAGTGAGGTCTGGATCATCTTCTTGTAAGGCAGCACGCATTTTTTCCATGTTCTTAGCATTGTCAGTACATACTCCAGATACAGTGCAGTTGTAGTTTTCCTTTGCCTTTGTGATTGACTCCTGACACAACATCTTGCAATTGTCCCCTGTCTTTGACATAGATCCAGTAGGGTGGCTATCCAAAAGATAGGATTTGTTCTCAACCTGGAGGCAACTGTGGATGGTCAGCGGCATTGAATGGTATATTGCAAGCATAGAAGAATTTGGCAATCTCCAAGTCGATGGCATTTTTCTGGTTTAGAGATGTCTTCACAACACAACTGTCCATGTCTGGTTGGATTGAGATAGCCTGTCGTTTGGTTGGTGGAGGAGATGGAGATCTCGGTCTTTTGACTGACATAGGCTGCTCAGGGATCTCTTTTTCTGCTGGTAAGTGGTGTGCTGCACTGCATTTCACATAATGGAGTTTGAGACGGCAAGCTTTAGGAAGCTGCTGGTTGTCACAATGCTTGCACTTAGCAAAATGTCAACTTGGTGATAAAGGTTTCCAGTTTAACGCAAAGGCACTGTCAGTACATGTTGGAGAAGCATGTAGATCTGAATTTAAAATATTTCTCTCACCTGGTTATATAGTGAATATGTAATCAATGGGAGGCCACTGGATCAAATGAAGCCAGTGTAAAATTTGTTTAATAAGGGGAATGCCATTGTCAAGTATTTCAATAGGAAGCCACTGCAAAAAATGAAGCCATTTCACCTTTTGAAAAACCCTTTATTGTTACTGGGGGAAAGGAAGCCACTGCACCAAAGAGCTGTATCAATGTGTTGTTATATTTTACACAGTGAATGTCACTTTGAAATAAAATTACATGTTTGCCACTTTTAGAAGTCAATTGAAACATATAACAATAGCTAGTAATTATAACGGGTTGGTTTGTGTGACCCAGCTGATGGGACTTATACAATGTAGGTGACACCTGGTAATTGGGCTTGATCACCAGATGTTTATTGTTGTAGCATTATTAATCATTATATATACATTTTATGTATATTTATGTACATTTTATGTATATTTTGGACATATATTACTAATTTTTTTTATACAAAAAGCGGGTTTCTGGGTTTCTTCCCAGTAGTAGGGAAGAAAGGTATTTCTTCCGTATCGGAAATAACAGGGAAAAAACCACGGTTTTTTCCCTATAGGGAAGAAACCTGCCAGCCCTGACTGGTTCCAACCCTGAGTGGGGTACACCTGTATGACTGGTGCCAACCCTGAGTGGGGCACACCTGTACGACTGGTGCCAACCCTGAATGGGGCACACCTGTAAGACTGGTGCCAACCCTGAGTGGGGCATGCCTGTAAGACTGGTGCCAACCCGGGTGGAGCACGCCTGTAAGACTGGTGCCAACCCTGAATGGGGCATGCCTGTAAGACTGGTGCCAACCCGAGTGGGGCACGCCTGTACGACTGGTGCCAACCCTGAGTGGGGCACACCTGTAAGACTGGTGCCAACCCTGAGTGGGGCATACCTGTAAGACTGGTGCCAACCCTGAGTGGGGCACACCTGTAAGACTGGTGCCAACCCTGAGTGGGGCATGCCTGTAAGACTGGTGCCAACCCTGAGTGGGGCACGCCTGTAAGACTGGTGCCAACCCTAAGTGGGGCACACCTGTAAGACTGGTGCCAACCATAAAAATGTAATTGAGAGTATCATTGATCAATTTGTTCCCTTGAAAAAACTATGAAAATGGTCTAGAAAAAAACACTTTTCAAAAGAAGCTGTTAGAAAATAGCAAACAAGCAAACTATGTGAAGGGTTTATAGGTGTACCAGAAAGGATGAAGACTACACAAATTACAAAGAGGCACTTAATGCAGCTATGAATTAAATTAGACAATATAATAGAAGCTATGAGCAAAAATAAGCATGTAACATAAAAAATTACAGCAAGTATTTTTACGCACATGTCAGGAGTAAACAAAACATACAAGACATGGTCGGACCTTTAGAAGAAAGTGCTGGAAATATAATATCGCTCAGTTTTATAATGGATACTTCAGTTCAATGTTTACAAGAGAGGATACTAGTTCATTACCAGTTCCAGATGCTACATTTCAGAAGGCTAAATCTGACTATTTAGGGCAGTTAATTGTAAGTCCAGAAATGGTAGCTAAGAAAATTAAGGCAATGATGAATAATAAATCACCGGGAGTCGATGGAATTCCTCCAAAACTAATGGAAACAGTAGAACAGATTAGCTTACCACTTTCAAGAGGGTTCAACTTGTCATTAACAGAGTGAGTCATTCCTTATGAATAGAAAGAAGCAAACATCATATCATTATTTAAAAAGGGTTCGAGAAATAAGTCAGAGAATTACAGACCAGTGAGTTTAACATCAGTGATGTGTAAATTATTAGAAAGGTTAATTAAATACCATATGGTGGACTTCCTTGTTAGGCATAAATTATTAAATCCATCTCAACATGGATTCCTAAAAGCAAGGTCATGCTTAACAAATGTTATGTTTTTTAGAAGAAATCACTAACTGGATAGACGAGGGTTCACCAGTAGATATTATATACTTAGATTTTCAGAAAGCTTTTGACAAAGTGCCATATCAAAGATTACTATTTAAATTAATTAAAAGCCCATGGTATCGAGGATGGCATAATCAACTGGATAGAACAATGGCTGACTGACAGAAGACAGCATGTTGTAGTAGATGGGGAGGTTTCAATCTGGAAATCAGTACCACAAGGATCAGTAAGACCTTTATTATTCGTAATATATATCAATGACTTGGACAATAATATAATAAGCAACGTACTGAACTGAAATTTGTGGATAATACAAAAGTGTTTAGAATAGACGGGGATCCAGAGCCAGGTTTGGAGAATGGAGTGGACGTAGTTTAGTGTGAAAAGCAAACCTCATTTTTTTTAGATTGTAGTTGGCCCATGCGTGGCAAACTTACTCATGTGCACATAATATGAAATTTCTGCAGGGAATCTCTGTTGAGCTGGCTTATAGAAAGAAAACATTTAACGACATGACATTACTTTCAATGACCCCGATAGGAGATGTCTGTAGAATTGTTGGCTGTTAACAAAATATGGTATTGATCGAGGCTTATAATTAAAATGTATGTTCCATTCCATGTTTACATTTCCACAGTGTTCCCCTGTTTGGCAAACAATGGGAGCCCATTTTGCCCTACCAGCTCAAGAGTCCATGCACCCTCCACTGGTTTAGTCAAACCATGTTGGTGTAGATTTATCTATTTTACTCTCAAGAAGCATCTGTAATAGTTTACAACACAATACTTGTTTGCTATGTAATAGTCAGATCTGGGGTTAATTTTGGGAATGTTACTTGTCTACTATGTAATATCACTTATTTACCATGCACTAGTACTTGTTCACTATGCAATAGTACTTGTTCATTATGCAATAGGACTTGCTTAGTATGCAATAGTACTTGTTTATCAGGCACTAGTACATGTTTACTATGCAACAGCACTTGTTTACTATACAATAGTACATGTTTACTATGCTATAATATTAGTTTACCATGCACTAGTATTTATTTATATAATAGTACTTGTTCACTATACAACAGTATTTGTTTATTATGCAATAGTATTTGTTTACCATGCACTAGTACTTGTTTACTATGCAACAGTACTTGTTTATTATGCAACATTACTTGTTTACTATGCAACAGTACTTTTTTACTATGCAACATCACTTACTATGCAGTATTCGGTAGTACTAATTTATCACACACTGGTATGTGTTTACCATGCAACAGCACTTGTTTACCATGCACTAATACCAGTTTACCATGCACTAGTATTTGTTTACTATGCAAAAGTACTTGTTTACCATGCACTAGTGCTAGTTTACCATGCACTAGTACTTGTTAACTATGCACTAGCACTTGTTTACTATACAATAGTACTAGTTTACCATGCACTAATACCAGTTTACCATGCACTAGTATTTGTTTACTATGCAATAGTACTTGTTTACCATGCACTAGTGCTAGTTTACCGTGCACTAGTACTTGTTAACTATGCACTAGCACTTGTTTACTATACAATAGTACTAGTTTACCATGCACTAGTACTAGTTTACCATGCACTAGTACTTGTTTACTATGCAATAGCACTTGTTTACCATGCAATAGCACTTATTTACTATGCAATAGTATCTGTTTACCATGCACTAGTACTTGCTTACTATGCAATAGCACTTGTTTACTATGCAATAGCACTTGCTTACCATGCAACAGTACTTGTGTACCATGCACCTGTTTCTGTTTACCATGCACTAGTATTTGTTTACTATACAATAGTACTTGTTTACTATGTAACAGTAATTGTTTACTATGCAAAAGTAATTGTTTACTATGCAGTACATGTCTAAGTCTCAAATTGTTGTACTCCAAATAGCTCATTCTTGGGCTAATCGTGCATGAGTTTTTTGGGGAGAGTTTATGCACATGTGCTCAGTGGAATTTTTTTAATAACTAAATATAGGTATATAATCTAGTGTTGACCAAAATTATTATTTTGATTGTTTAATTTGGCATATGGACATCCCTGGCATATATGATCGAGATTACTCAGCTCCTGGTCCACATCAGTTTTCTTAAATGGTTAGGGGCCATCCATAAAGTAGGTCATGCTCAGGGGGTGTCTGTAAGCATTACAGTGCGTTACATGGGGATAGGGGTGTCTTGGCGATTGTTACGTTCATTATTTTTTCAATGTCTCCCTCGTCTAGCTGCTGATATCAGACTGACAGCATTGATTGTTATGGTAGTTTTGGGGTATAGTTCAACTGAATTTGAATGGAAAAAGAATGCAGTCTCTACCATGCATCAGTGAAGTCTGAAAACTTAGTGAAAAGTAAATGTATGCAATGTGTAATAGGTGACTCACCTATTACACATTAGTTTTGAGAAAGATCCCCTCACCTTAGGTTTCTCAAAACTAATGTAGTATACAGGTCAGTGTTACGAAGTGTGACATGGGAGTAAAAAAAAAAATTGCGTGACGTACGTTATGGGTAGCCCTTATAGTTTCACTGGCTAGGCTAGCACTACCAGTGGCCATTTGGCCACAGGCCACATGGCATTAGATTTGGCTAAACAAAACTTACTCACCTGAGCCAATTTGGCCACCAGCATTTTCGTTGAGATGCATGCAGAATTAATTTGGCTAAAGCAATTAGTATTTGGCCAAAAAAATTGGGCTAAACAGTTTAGAACATTAGAGGTAGTCCTGATAATGGTTATTTCAGAGATGGTTGAGGTGAATAGGGTGGCAAATACACTGTACATGTAATTATTTCAATGATTTTTGCTGGATAGTGTTCCATCTTGGTGGAAAACTTAATAGACTACCGCATTTATGCAGCATCTAGAAACAAAGCACTGTCTATGGTTTCGTGATGGGGTTAATAAGCATGGAAGGGTTCTTTGAATTTTTTTTATGTTGGGTTCTTTTCCTCATGCCTAGGTGTTTTGAAGACTTGGAAGCTATTTCAGTGACATGCTTCGACCAGGATAATTTGGAATCTAGTTTTATTCAGAGATATATAAGATGGCTGTGAGTAGCTGGTCAAAAAATAAATACTGGTGTGTGTGCTGGTTTTATAGTTTTGCATGTGATTGATACAGTGGCGTATCTATTTATCACAGTCAAAGGGGGAGGCGGGGGGGGCAGCATAGTCACCCATTAGCTTACCATGCTGCCTTGTAGTGATGCAACAGATTACATACGGAACATATAAAAAATTTAAGCTAAATATGGGCATGACCAAACCCCCCACCTAAATACGCTACTGGATTACTAAGTGGTCACATTTACAATTACAGATCTTGGTGTGTGTTGGAGTTACGTCGGGCCGGGTTTTCATCCGGGCATATATATATATACATATATATATGTATATATATATATATGTGTGTGTATATATATATGTATATATATATATATATGTATATATATATGTATATTGTATATGTGTATATGCATATATGTATATATATATATATATATATATACGTTTACAATTACAGATCTTGTTGTGTGTTGGAGTTACGTCGGGCCGGGTTTTCATCTGGGCAGATATATATATATGTGTGTATATATATATATATGTATGTATATGTATATATATATATATATATATATATATATATATATATATATATATATATATATATATATATATATATATGTATATGTGTGTATGTGTATATGTATATGTATACATACATACATACATATACATATATACACAGATTTTGCTAAGGCCTTTGATAGGTGATGCACGGGTTTTCATCCGGGTTTTCATCCGGGCGGATATATATATATATATATATATATATATCCGCCCGGATGAAAACCCGGCCCGACGCGATCATTGAACGAACAAAACGAGCGAAGCAGATCACCTCGAACGGAAGAGACAGCAATACGTTGCAAGCTAGCTATGGCTACATCATACGACAAACCCAAATACGTACCAACTTTAACGACAAACAAGTCGCTCTGTAGTTTTCATTCGAGGTGACGCATATACCTATTTAAGAATGCCATTTACGTTGTTCGTATTTAACCTGGCCGTGAACTGTAGCGTGTAGTGACACACGCACGGCTCAAACAAGCCAATTACTCAACCGTAACGTTGCACCTGCGCATAGCCACAACCACCAGGTGTACATGGTGATGGTGTACGTATAAGTCCAGTATATATATATATGTTCATTTGTGCTGTTTGGTTATAATTTTAAGTTATTACACACATTAGTCATTACAACTTTGGCTCGAGTTTTGCTTGGCAATTTTTACACTGTATTAGCAAAACGAATGGTAGTAAATATCTTAGTCGATCTACGTACTTAGTGACAAATAAACAGTTTAAAATTGTCGACCGAAATTAAACAAAACACGCAGCATGTTTACCTGCTATCACATTCGCACAATGGCGTCTGCACTGAAGATGTCAACGTTTTCTTCTCGACTATTTCGCAGGTCTATTGCTCTAGTGGACGTACAAGTGGGTTTCACGTTGGGTGCATGGCGAACATATATTTGTTCTTCTGTATAGTCTCCACATTTGATAGCAGATTAGCTGTAATTTGCATTGCTAACACCGTTTTGTGAAGAGTCAAGGGCAAAACCTTGAGGCTTGACACATCGACGATTGAGGCTGAGCCTAACAACCAACAGCGCAAATATTTTGATAAGACAAATTACGCTCAGATACACTCACTGTAAATTAGGATTTGGGCAGGTATCTCTATAAGATATTGTAGAGCCCCCCTCTATTACAGAACATTTGGTCAACTGTTTCTGCATCTACGAATTGCATCTACTTCTTCCTAGGCTAAGGCTTAGGCTTAGCCGAGGCTGAGCAGATAGTCAATTCCAGTCGTCTTGACGAGCTGCAAGAAGAAGTACTTTCTGATGTTGAGTCTGGTGTATTGTTTCATTGTGTGTCATCTGCCGCTGGGTCCATTGTGCAATACAAATAATTTCCTGTAATCAATGTTTCTAGCAGATCGTACGTTCTGCAGCTTTCTAGAGTCGAGACATCAGTTTGCATTGCCTCAGTCTTTGTTCATGTGGTAGCTTGCGTATATATCCTGTCATCCATGTTGGTCTTTGCTGAACCTTCTCCAATTTAACCTTTTCTTGAGGTGACCACACTGCTGATGCATAATCTAGGAGTGTCTCACCAGAGTCTTATACAGATTCATAATGTGCTGGGACTTGAATATGTATGCCCTTCTAATCACACCTAGGTTTCTATTGGCTTTTTTCTCCTGTGTGCACCAGGGCTCGGGTCACTCTGTACAATTACTCCCAGATTCTTCACCTGTGTTACTGTCTGGATTCTATCATCCCTAGGAAGTAGTCATAACCCAGATTGTTGTAGCCTACATGCATGCACTTACCAAGTACAACTTTGTAATATCCTCCTGTAGTGTAATTGCTGTTTCAGTACAATGCACAGCACGTGCCGCTTTACAATCATCTGCAAACTTGGACAAAGTGCTGATTATAATCACATCTGTATCATTGATGAAGATCACAAACAGAATTACTCTGAGTACCGACACTTGTGGTGCACCACTGAGTACTGACAGGTGTGGTACCCCACTGAGTACCGACACCTGTAGTGCACCACTGAGTACCGACCCCTGTGGTGCACCACTGAGTATTGACCCCTGTGGTACCCCACTGAGTACTGACCCCTGTGGTGCACCACTGAGTACCGACCCCTGTGGTGCACCACTGAGTACCGACCCCTGTGGTGCACCACTGAGTATCGACCCCTGTGGTACCCTACTGAGTACCGACCCCTGTGGTGCACCACTGAGTACCGACCCCTGTGGTGCATCACCGAGTACCGACCCCTGTGGTACTCCACTGAGTACCGACCCCTGTGGTACCCCACTGAGTACCGACCCCTGTGGTGCACCACTGAGGACAGCTTTCCATGATGACTGTTTACCTTTCAGAACACTCTCTGTTTCCTGTTGCATAACCAAGCTTCTGTCCATTTGATGAGTTTTGGCCCAATGCTGTGTGCCTTCAACTTCTCAAGCAACCTTCTGTGCATCACCTATCAAAGGCCTTGTTTCCAATGTTTGCCTGAATATATTCCATCCTTGACTTATTTCAATGTTTTTAGTTATTTCTAACCAATCCTTCTTCCCTAGCATTTCCTTGAATTCATCAATTCATCTGCGGTAGTCACTGTATGTTTCCTTCCATACACTTGGTATTTCATCTACAATCATTTCAAAGTGTACAATATTATGGTCACTGCTTCCAAGCTGTTCAGACACACTTACATTTCTCACTTGATCTGGGTTACATGTTAGTATGAGATCTAGTGTATTTACATTTCTTGTTGGTTCTCTAACATATGCTGTTCAAGGTATCATGCTTAACGATTCTAATTTGTTGTGCCTCTGAGCTCAGGTTCTTGAGCATTAAGGTGCAATTGTAGTTATTGTTGTCTTATGTCACCTTCTGCATTCCTAGGACGGGTTGACACGATGTACAGCAGCCGGCGTCTGTGGCAGTCACTATAGGAGAATATCTTTCATTAGTAAAGACGTGAGTATGCCTACTTGTGTTCCCATTGTTTGAGGTTGACGTTATGAAATGGACAAATTTTTTTGAGAAGCACTTGAGCTATCAGAGTTGTTCTGTTTGGGCAAGAGTGTGAATATGTTTAATTAATACTTTGGTGAATGATCCCACCAGCTGACACCTCTGATGGATACACAAATTATACAATTACACACCCACAAAACAAACCGATAGCATTAAAAGTTTATAGGAATTTGCCTTAACAATTTTTTTTAAATACAGTGAATGAATATTAGCCTGAATCTACCTGCCCTCAAAATAATAAATAACTATAGTGAATAGTGTCTGGTACCTATGCCTGCTGCCCACGAAAATGTTAAAACTTTCACATGGAATAGTGGTCTAACCCTCAGTCTGCCTACCCCTAAAAATGTAAAAATAAATAGAAAAAATACAGTGAATAAATATTAGCGTGAGTCTACCTGCCCTAAATATAATAAATAACTATAGTGCCTGGCATCTATGCCTGCCTGTCCACCAAAATGTTAAAACATTTTCATGGAATAGTGGTCTAACCCCAAAAATATTAAAAAAATCTTGCAGCCCTGGAGTATTGGTCTGCCTCAGTGACACAGAATGTTGGAACTGTGTGTATATTGTATATTTGAAATATGCACGACTTTCTAAGTGTCTTTACTACTCGTTGGACTTAGTGTGAACACGGTAGGCATGCTGATGTTTGAATTGTTCGGGCATTCACCTGGTACAGTCACACATACCTATTTATAAATGTTTATGAGCAGTGAAAGTTTCAATTCTTAAATAACAATTTCTTTTTCTCCAAAATTACATAATTTCCATGAAGCTTTATAATTAGTATTATACAATTGTAATGCGCAATGTGTCTGGGTTAAAAAGCGCTAGCAAGATAATACTATGTTAATTTAAAATAAGATAAAAAGGTAAAATAATAGGTAAATGTAAATTAAATAAATATGATGTTTACATTTGAACTGTTTTAGCTGCAACCTCGCAAGTATGGTGGACGCCACATGGTGGCACTGCTGTCTGGCGATGGCGTTGGACCTGAGATTTTGGGCCATGTGAAGAATGTATTCAGGTTGGCATGAAAGTACTGCATCAAAATGAAATAGTGAATTACTGCAAGAATCACGACACTTTAAGGGGAGAAACCCCGGGTGAAATGGCATTTTGTTTTTTACAAAAATGCTCAATGTATTTCCACTGCATTCTGATCGCTTTGTATATTTATTAAAGTTCACTTTTATAGAAATTACATACCTCTAAATCACTTTTATTCATGGATAACGCATGCCTCTTTCAATAAATAAATCCCATTTTTTAATCTTTGACAAGATTTTGCCAAAAAAAAAACTGTTTCCAATTTGGAAACATCATATCTCTGGTAATAACGATGCTACACCAATGATGTTTTGATTGATGTGCTCCTTATTAGCTTCTTTATGCAACTACGAAGAAATCTTTTTTGTTTAACGTATAGTTTAATGTGATCTTAGTAGTCGTAATGGAAATTGTGGTGTTTTTATCACCAAAATACAAAAACATAGATATGAAGTAATGGCAACACATTAAGTATCTCTTCGTAGTTGCATAAAATGAGGTGTTGTAAATAAGACTTGATACCTGAATTATTGGGGGAGTTACAATGCTTCCAAATTATGGTATATTTGACGGCAATTTTTTTTGCCAAGGAAACGGGGGGTCTGGCAGAATATTTTCAATATATCTATATTATATAGGTTCGTTGCTGCAACGAGGTGATGGCTACGTTGTTAGAAAAGGTCAAGGCTGTTTCATATAGCACATGACATGAGCAGGTGTATTTCATGCGGTGTTGCAATCTGGTCGCATCACTTGCATGCAATGTCAACGGCTCGGTGCGGCAACGATGTCGCCTTGTGTAAGATTGTGTCTGCAGTGAAATGTGGTGACAGTTCTAGGGCCTACATTTTAGATACAGTGCAGTGAAATGTGGTGATGGTTGTTGGCCCCACATTGGAGATACAGTTCAGTGAATTGTGGTGATAGCCGTAGGGCCTCTGGTGGAAAGTTTTGGGGTCCTTCTCCAACAGTTATTTGTTTGCAGTTTTATCAATGCACCGGTTGACTTTGAAGAAGTTAAGCTGAGCCACTCAACGACAGATGCAGAATATGACAATGCAATCCTGGCAGTGAAAAGAAATCATATTGCCATTAAAGGTAAGTCTGTTGAATGTATGAGTCGCATATTCTTATTCTTAAAGGAAAACAAAAGTCAAGGTTTCGGGCCTAGGCACCTATAAGAGTTACTAAAACAGCCATTTACAACTACAATTAAGAATATTACACAAGTGGTTTACTAGGAAAACCTTGTTGAATACACAGCATCTTAATTTCACGTGCCATACTTTTAGATAATCCTACATCACAAGTGTCATAATCTGGCAATATTTGCTTGCCAAATGAAAATATATTTGTATACACATGTTCCTTTACTTGCCAATAGAATATGGCCATACTGTTTGCGTCCAATAGAACTGGTCAAGTGTTTATCGGTCACACTGGTTAACATGTCCGCCCTCATTCAACCGGAGAAATGACTGGAATCCAACTTTTAGAACACATTCTGAGTAATCCACTGGCGATATTTAGAAATTAGCATAAAATTAGTGGGGGCTAGCTGGACCCCCACTTTCCAGAATCTTGGGGTCCGCCACCAAAACTGGGGCCCAAAGCTGTTTGCATGAAAAAAACATAATATAAATTTGCTTGGCTTGTATACTCATGAGTGCTGAATAAACATCCCTATACACGTATTTATTTGATGAAAAATGCCACCCTATATGCACCTTATTTGGTACTATACTATTATTAAATTTTAACATTTGTGCCAGCCTATATTCTCCGATAATCGCAGAGTATAATTTTAGGAGGGCAATCGTTCTCACTCCCTATTGCTAGCGCTAATCAATCATCCATGGAGCGGTTTACCGCTCGCGATGGAATCACATGCTCCCAACTGGAGCTGCATGTGGCTCCCTCTGATGGCTAAGTTCTCATTCTTTTGAACGATAGTCGTGAATTTTGCGGGATCCCGTGCTTCTGAGAATCCTAGATTTTGATCCCAAAGTTACGTTTCCATGATTATGATCGGTCAGAATTCTTAGTTCTCTGGAGCTCGACATGGCATATTATTAGTTAAAGCTCCATTATCACCGCATAAACCGACCATAAATGGCCGTCGTGCACAGCACCTCAAACCGGTCAGAACCGGCTGGGGCAGTTTCCCCTGAAACGGGCTTGTGTATTCAATTCAATAAAACTTTAATGTACATTTAAAAACAGAAAATTCCCCTGTTTTCCGCATATATAAAATGTGGTTGCTATATCTGCGGTGACGCGAATACGCACAAAGTTTATGCATATTCGGCAGAAAAAAAACAAAATACATGGCGATCCGCATAATTTTCTAGGGACTAAAAAAATTGCTTGGGCGCTAAAAAAGACAAATATACTAGTGACTTTTTCGCACTATACTATTATTTGCTTTGAATAATTTGCCCCCTCCCCATACTGTTTTTCGGCACTATACTATTATTAAATATGACCGATTTGCCACCGTATACTTTTATTTGGCCTGTACGTTTATTTGGCACTCGAGAGTAATTTATATCAGAAGTTGCAAACAGTAAAGAATAAACATGTAGGAAGAATCTCAGTCCACAAATATTGTTTAAATCATGAATCTACCCTATCCTCTTCATGAAGCTACCCCATCCTTTTATTCCAGGCCAAAACCCTGTTATCATGTGTTTCTCCATAAGACATCATTGCTATGGTCATATATGTAGGTTTCTTGATGCCGTCTGGCAATACAATATAAAACACTTCTGTTGTGCTAAAATCCTCCGGAGACCCAAGCTCGGCAATGCACCAAAACAATGGTTTAAGCAGTTTCTATTCATTTAGCAATTCCAGTTGTAGACAGGTATACTGAGGATTTATGGTGGTGTGTGCTGCAGTGGGGAATGGTGGTCTAGTGGGTAGAGCACCTGACTATTGATCCAGAGGATCGTGGTTCGATTCCACCTACCACTGTGTCGATCCCACACAGGAGGTAAATGTTGTGGACTCAAAGAGTGGTGGTCTGTATATCTAACCCACAGATTCTAACTCTGCGGCCAGAGCTGCTTCCTGGTCAGGTGTGTGAAAGGACTGTTCTAGATGTCTCAGTGCTCATTGGGTAATGCATGGAGCGTATATAATGTATCACAATTTGCAAACACCACTTAAGAAGGAGCAATGGAGTAGTGTCGGTTTTCGACACATGGTAAACTGGGTCACATCATCTTGCTACTGTTTCAACCATCCTTGAAAGGTACAAAATCTGATTATTGTAAAACCATGCTAATTATAAACTATATTTATTCTGCTATCTTGACAGACCAAATATGTTTTAATCAACCACAATTTGTTAATATTGGTAGGTAGTAGGTAAAGTCATCCCCCAGGCATTACGCCTTAGGAAGCCATGAAGGCTTATATGGCCAGTGCTTAAACCTGGTTTCTGTAGTGCAAAGCAACTTAGAGTGCAGTTATACTGACTCTCCTGGACGGGACACTAGTCCATCGCATCCATTTGTTAATATTGATTATTTTGAATGTTTCAACTGGAACATGATGTTTACATTGCATGCTGAAAGACAAGGTCAGTATTACTAAGCAGATAATAGTTAAATCACGAGGGGAATGCGGTTAGTTAAAACACATTAGGATGGTGCAGATGTTAGAATAGATATAGTTTATTGTATATAACATGATTTTATGAAGACAACGAACAGGCTTTGTACCTTTAAAACTCTTCATAAATTGTTACACTCATTGGTTTATCAAGAAGGTCAGATTGAAACATTTGCTCTGAAGTCATCCGTGTCTGTCGTGATGTTTTCTGACGGAGACTTTGTGTTTTCTAGGCAATGTGGACACTCTGTTTGATGAACCCGGGTTCAAGATGCGGAATCTAGCACTAAGGTAGAAACTCCTCAATTGTCAATATTGATTCTTATTCGTATGTTAATGTATATAGTATCGGTGTATTAGATTTTGTCTGACATTGTCCAATGTTGTTGTGGTCTTTGTAAAGTGTGTAACTTTGCATTGGGATCTAAGTTGTCTGTATTTCTATTTCCTAATGTCTGCTTTTGAAAATTGTATTCACAAAATAAAATGCATTTGTTACTATGATTAATACGGTGGACTCCACTTACAGAATCACTCCGGGCCAGAGTAATTTGATTCCATTTAGTACTGAACATTCACTTAAACAACGCATTTTAATACACCGGGAATGTATAAAGATTCTATTCCAGCCAATATATTTGATTTTACCAAACGGCAGACTCTGTTACCCATGGTTCTGTGTTCACTGTATGATACAGCAACTAGTATTTATGCAATAGCCGCTTCAAAACATGCTGACATTTCACTGACACTGTTTTTATCCCAGATTCATACTGAGCAATTCTTCTGCATCCAACGGTTGTAGTTTTGACAACTACATATAAGACTACAGTTACTGAATGATACTGGGTTTATGCATGATTTGCTTCAGATTGTTGTATTGAGTGAGTCTGCACACCAAATACAACAATCTGAAGCAACAAATGTCTAAAGTCCATTATTGTTTGATAAGGTGTTTATTTTATGGGTTCATACGTAACATTCCAACACATTTTGTGGGTTCATACGTAACATTTCAACACATTTTATGGGTTCATACGTAACATTTCAACACATTTAATGCAATAAAATAGTAATTTACTAGCGATTCTCAAGAACAGTCGTGTCTATTTATAACAGTGTGATACTGGTTTTTATTGCATTGGACGTCACAAAATGCACGACAGCATATGTCACCATAGACAGCACGTTATCAATAGCAATTACCCATGTAATAAATACATTTTATCTGACGGTGCCTTTCAGAACTGAGCTGGATCTGTTCGCCAATGTTGTGTGGTGTAAGTCATTTCCTGGCGTCAAAACAAGACACAAAGACATTGACTTGGTCGTTATCCGAGAGAATACAGAGGGGGAATATCGACAACTGGAACACGAAGTAAAGTTTTATTTCCTTGACTAGTTTTATATAGTTAAATATGTTTAAGCATTATATTATATACTTATGTTAACATCTAAGTTCATTTAATATTTATTATTATTACTAATCATGTTAGTTTATTGTAGGAGATCTGTTATTAATTTGTCATTACGTTTTGATAAATCAACTCATCAGTTAGCATTTCCTGTTATGTTGGTAACTAATTGTTTTTGGCTTCTAAGATTCTGTTGATTAGCATGATCCAGACACATTTGTAATTGTGTGTTTTGTGTCTGATGCATTTTCTTTTAAAATAATGTTTACAAATGACATTATTTATTATCTATAAAACATATGTCTAATGGGCACAAACTTTCTGCCAGTCTGTAATGCCCATAGGCTCTCAATTACAAAAATTGTACTTTTATTACCGTTCTCGTGCACTGATTCAAAGGAAAAAAACTGTTGTACTCAGGCAATTTATTTACTATGTTCATTTTTGTGGTCCAGGAGCAGAATGTTGTTTTTTTTTGTTTTTTAGTTTCAAATATTTGCTAACAAAATGTACATATATAGATTTAGCAAATGAACATTTTGTTCCTGTACTTTTATTCAATATTCATGATTGCAAAAAAATTAATTATATTACCAGTATATATAATAGTTGGAGTTAAAAATGATTGCTAATTGAAATAAACTGTATGTCAGCTAGCTACATGTGTTTTAATTATTTCCAGGTGTCTACAGAGGTTTGTGTTTCCATTGGTAATGTAGAGTCCCCTGTTTGCTTGCGATGGTGTGGTGGCCCCGGTGATCTAGAATGTATTGCTTGTCTGCTACAGTGTGCTTGTGTGGGGTGCTCTAGATCATAGTGGTTGTCTGCTACAATGTGCTTGTGTGGGGTGCTCTAGATCATAGTGCTTGTCTACTACAATGTGCTTGTGTGGGGTGCTCTAGATCATAGTGCTTGTCTGCTACAATGTGCTTGTGTGGGGTGCTCTAGATCATAGTGCTTGTCTACTACAATGTGCTTGTGTGGGGTGCTCTAGATCATAGTGCTTGTCTGCTACAGTGTGCTTGTGTGGGGTGCTCTAGATCATAGTGCTTGTCTACTACAATGTGCTTGTGTGGGGTGCTCTAGATCATAGTGCTTGCCTGCTACAGTGTGCTTGTGTGGGGTGCTCTAGATCATAGTGTGTGTTTTGTGTTTCTTCTGTAGAATCTAGCATGTGTTTGCTGTAACATTTCTGTTGACACCTAAGGTTTGTCCCTTGTGATATCACTGGTATTGTTTTTGCTGGTATGTAAGGTTTGCTCGTTGTACCGTGATTACTTTTCCATTGGAAATGAAGTTTTGCCTGTTGGAATGTGATGGGTTTTGTTTCCACTGAATCTAAGCTTTGCCTGCTAGAATGTGATTGGTTATGTTTTCACTGGAATCTAACATTTGCTTGCTGGAATGTGGTGTTTTCACTGGAATCTAACATTTGCTTGCTGGAATGTGGTGTTTTCACTGGAATCTAACATTTGCTTGCTGGAATGTGATGGGTTTTGTTTTCACTTGCATTTAAGGTGTGCTTGGTGTAATCTGCTGGGTTTTGTTTCCACTGGAATCTAAGCTTTGCTTGCTGGAATGTGATTGGTTTTGTGTCCATTAGAATCTAAGCTTTGCTTGCTGGAATGTCATTAGTTTGGAAGCATGTCATTGGCTTGGCATATTAATGTTTGAATATTTCTGTTGGCCCTAATGTGAGTGATGTGATTGGTTCATATTTCTGTGGGATGTGATTGGTTTGTATTTTCTCCATGTGATATTATTTTATAGGTTTGCTTTTAATGTGAGTAGTTTGTTTTGTCGTTGGGTAACGAGAATCTAAAATTTGCCTGCTTTAGCATCAGTGATGCTGGATGATTCTGAAGTTTCTCATAATGGTCATTGTGTGTCATCTTAGTGGAGAAGTACCAATCAACCAATGGCACATTAACACAGAATGCGGCTGTACATTAACATAGAATGTTGCTACAAATTAACAGTGTATGTTTATTAACAACGATAACAAGTTATTCCTTGGATCAGGGTGTACAGTCCAAGTTTACACAACTGTGAACGTGTTCTCTGAGGAATGTACAGTTTTCAAGCTTCTGAACAAATGCACCTAAACCATTTTACAATAATGTAATGTTTTAGAAATATTACATTGCTGTGAAATTTAATGTTTGGTAGCTTAACAGAGTTATTGGTGAATTTCTATGATATATTGTTGCATTGTAAATAAATGTTTACCTGTTCTAAAGTGTTTATTATATTGTTCTTGCGCTTTCTATGGCAGCCTGCCTCTGATAACGAACAGGTAAATGAATGTGTTTAAATGTTGTCCAGTCATAAAACATCAATGGACAGTATTCACGACATGTACGACACCGATCAGCTAAGAATAAAACTATAGTTTGAGGTCACGTTTGTGACATCAGTGCAATATGAATATTTAAAAATTATAATTTCTGAAAGGGGTTGTTTTTGTTTATGTGTTCTGTTTTATCATCTGCTGTCGTACAATAGGCATTATTTATAACACATGCGACACCTGTTGGCTAAGAAGCAAACTGCGGTTGCAGGATGTAAAAAATATAGTGCCAATGCGCTTGTGCAGGAATATTGTCTGTTAAAGCCATTTATTTGTGCAGCTACTTTAAATGTATCATAAATTCATGTTATATAGTATAAACTATATCTGTTCTAAAATCTTGACCAACCAGATGTGTTTTAATTAACCACATTTGTTCATATAATTTGACCGTTATCTCTTTCATTTGAATGTTTTGACTCAAATATCATATTTGCATTGCTGGCTGAACAGCAAGATGGTAATTAAAACACATTTGGCAGTCAAGATGCAAGAAGAGATATAATTTATTTTATGATAAATACAGTCAGTCTTTGTATCTTTAGACATTAATACAATACTGTTTATGGCTTCACATATTATCACTTGGAATTCTTCGTGTGAGACTAATGTATGTCGGGCATGCATGAGTTTTGGTATATTTAGAATAACTACTTTATTTGTAAAGTGATTGTTGACTGTTTTGTTAAACATGTTGACAGTGCCAACTTCTTCACTGTCCGATAAATGTTCCAGTACAATTACATTCTGCATGTTCTGGTGCTAATCTGCAGACTGCCGGTGGCGTGGTTGAAAGTCTCAAGATCATTACAGAGAAGAACTCGACCCGCATTGCAAAATATGCATTTGAATTTGCGAAGCGCAACGGCAGGAAGAAGATAACAGCCGTCCACAAGGCCAACATCATGTTTGTTTTTTAGTTAATTACTGATTGTCAAAAAATACTTTTAACAAGATTGTCCTGAAGCTACAACTCCAGATGATAGGTAGACAAGGAAGCCATTGACTTATCAGCATTATTTATCTATGTGTTACCCGTCCTTCTGGGATATTTATCTTTTTTTAGTCTTGCTACAAGCATTTAAACAGTAGATCATTTATTCTATTCATTTATCATCCTCTGAACAATCAGTCTATGCTGCTGTTACAAAATTGGTAGGCACATGCAAGATTCCCACTGCTCTGTTGCATCTGGTTTTTTATTATTTATTACTGATCACATTCATAATGAAAGTTCTTCTGTGATGGATAATCAAAATGGATTAAAAATACTGTACAATAGTTGGGTTACAGTATATGTATAGTGTATGCTGTGAAGGGTATTAGAGGAAGCCAAGGTGTTCTAATTATCTGTTACAAAGATCCAATGCTAACCACAGAATTATACTACAATACATACAGTGAATCAACATTGTTATCATTAAGATAGTTCTATATACCTTTGTAATCATGCTGTTTGTAGGAAGCTGTCCGATGGGTTATTTCTAGAGTGCTGTCGCAAGGTGTCCGAAGATTATCCCGACATCGAATTTGAGGGAATGATCGTTGACAACTGCAGTATGCAGGTTAGTGGACATAGTTGTTGACAGATGGCTCTTTGTGGAGAGGCGGACATGGATAAACCGGAGTCATACAAATATAATAGATCTGAATAGGTATGAAAACACCAGTATTATCCCACACCTATTCTATGTTAGTTTTGTTTATATCGCACTAATATAATGTACACATTTGTAATGTAATTAATGTTGTGTGATTGTAAGTGTAACATGTCTACGTCTACATGGATAACGGGAAGAACTATTCAGTGTATAATCCTGTGGACGGCATCAGTCACTTAGAATTAGAGGAAATTTTTTTTTTAAATAAATAAAACATTACTTGTAGAGATAATGAAAACACTATTTGAGTGATGTGGTTATGTCTATGGATGCTGTCTGCGGGGCTTCCAGTTACCTACACTAATTAAACAGTTTTTTCCAATCTGCTTTTAAAACTAGAGGTTGTTTCACTGTTGGAAATTTCAGGGCATAAGGAATTCCAGTCTGGAAAGAAACTATACTTGAACATGTTGGATTTAACTGCTGGGGGAATGAAGTGGTGACAATCGCTCGATCTACTGTGGCGAGTGGACGTTTTAAGGTAGTCTAGCAAGGGGACAGTAGTTTTATGGTGTATGGCTTTGTGGAAAACCAACAATCTTGCAACTTTCCTTCTATTTTGGAGGGTTGGACAGTTGACATATCACTGTAATACGACTCCAAGATATGGATGGTGACTGACAGACTTGTGAGTGAACCCTTCCACGACATAGCCCATTTTTAGTGGGTTTTTGGAGTGTGTAGCATGTTTCTGGATTAAATATCATTTGTCATTTCTGGGCCCAGAGTGACATTTTACAGAGATCATTTTGAAGAACAACTGTGTCAGCGACATGCACTGTCAATTGTCCTGAACAGCTGACAGTCGTCAACAAATAGTTTAATGTGGGAAGTAATATTTTCTCCAATATCATTTATGTATAACAGAAACATGAACAGTGTAAGCACAGTACCCCGGGAAAGACCGGAAAACATTTGAATTTTGTGCATATGAGGCATCAACGTCAACTACAACATGCAGTAGCTGTGTCCTGTTTGTAAGCCAAGAACTGATCCAACGCCATGTCTTTCCCTGGATGCCATTGTTTTAGTTTGAGACGGAGCCTCTGGGGAGGGACAGTGTCGAGAGTTTTGGAGAAATCTAGGATTAGAACATTTGTCTGTTTATGGTTGTCTAAAGATCTTGCAAGAGATTCAACGATTGAGAGTAATTGACTTTCACATGAATGCTTAGCGTGGAAACCATGTTGGGAGTTATGATGTTATTTTATCAAGATGTGCCATAATAGAGTGGTATAAGACATGTTCCATGACTTTACAGCACACAGATGTGAGAGATATAAGTTGGTAGTTTGTTGGTAGCCCTTCGTCACCTTTTTAGAAAACGGCACATATACCAGCAGTTTGCCAATCATCAGGCAGTTCTCCTTTGTGGAAGGAGAGATTAAAGTTGAATTCTAGAATTGGTGCTATTTCACCTGAATAGTCCTTAATGATTCTGACAGGGATTCAAACTGGACCAGGTGCTTTATTTACTCAAGTTTCCAAAAGATTCTGAATTCCTTTAAGTGAGAAATTAATATCTGGTATTGATTGATAAGGACTACCTCCCATTGAGGGCATATTCTCCACATCTTTTGTGAAAATGAATAGAATATGGCAATAGAATGGACGAATAGTTTGCTGTATTTGTGGTCATGTGATGGATGCACATCGCAGGCTAAGAGACCAGATACATGTGTATTTAACTTGTCTCAGAGAGATCTCTGCCCCAGTCTACTACAAATAAAATCGAATGGGCATTTCCCTCCATGGAGAGACAGGAAGGGACAAATGTATAGACCCTCTACCCCAGTCCTGACAGGCGATGTGTGCTGCTCAACTGGGCTAGTTACCAGGGAATCTCTTTATTTGTAAGAAGTGGTTCCTTTATTGGGTTGATGTTCATATCTCTTGGAATGTGAAATTTGACAGTTTTGTTCTCAAGAAACTTGAGAATAAAACAAGGTCAAATTTGTTCAAGGTTCTTACAGCTTTTATAATCTCTTTTTTTCAAGGCCAACTAATTTGACTTAAATTAACGATGTTTATCCTCCCATGCACGTGTAAAATAGAGTAGGTGTTCATTAAAGGTCCCAGTTAGTTTTTATCGCTCAACTTGTTCCAGACTAATTCAACTTGTTCCAGACTAATTCCGTGAGCCTGTCTACTGTCAACTGTGCCATGCTAACTTGTTTGTGTAAATTTGTTATGTAATTTTAGCAACCAATAATTTTTTACTGGGTCTGGTCAAAATTTGGGGAGAAAAAAAGAGCAAACGTGGTCTGGCTCTGCAAGTTACCAGATGTAATAATCAAAGTTAATTCTTTTGATGATTTCAACAAAAGAATGCTATCTTATTAAACCGACTGCACTTGTTACTTCATAAACTGTTCATACACTACAGATTTGAACATCAACGAACCTGATTTGTGATGGACTATATCGACGGAGGAGGGAATTTTAATGTATAAACTCTTTGTGCTGTCAACCGCAGACAGTGACGAGAGTTGTGGCAGGACCTCACAACAGTGACTTCTTAATGACTCTGTAATGACATGGATTTTTTTATTATTTAGTTAATTATCATATATCATGTTCGAGTAAGTGAATCTTTCTGTTTGTGCATGTAGCTGGTGTCTCGACCTCATCAGTTTGATGTCATGGTGCTGCCCAATCTGTACGGCAACATCATTACAAGTATCGGTGCTGGCCTCATCGGAGGAGCAGGGCTTGTGGCTGGTGTCAACCTTGGAGACAAATATGCCGTCTTTGAAACAGTGAGTGTCATATATGTCAATGATCCTAACAAAGTCGGTTACTTTATCAAAGGGAATGGTCACTGTTAATTGGTTTCGTGTTTTTATAGCATATTTATAAGAAACAATGTCAGAAAACCATCTGTGAGATGTTACTGCGTTGTATGCATGCACGCACATGTGCACTGTCATGTGCACTGTTACATGTGCAATGTCACATATGCACTGTCATGTGCACTGTTACATGTGCAATGTCACATATGCACTGTCATGTGCACTGTTACATGTGCAATGTCACATGTGCACTGTCATATGTGCACTGTCATATGTGCACTGTCACACGTGCACTGTCACATCGAACATACTACTATGTACATTACATGCATTTGTGTTGGGTCTCTTTTTTCTTGTAAATGGGGTGCAAATAAACTTTCTTTTCACTGATGCCACATTGAAGACCACCTGAGTTACCTGGTATGTGAGAGATGGTTCGACTGTATTTACGTTTCGTCATATCAATGCATTTCCTCATATCAATGCATTTCCTCATATCAGCATATTTCCTCACATCAGTGCACTTCTTCATGTCAACACATGTCCTGATATCAACACATTTCCTCATATCAACACACTTCCTCATGTCAACACATTTCCTCATGTCAACACACTTGTGTTTGTTTAGGGCACTCGGACAACAGGACATGCGATGGTTGGTCAGAACATAGCGAACCCAGCGGCTTTACTGCTGGCTAGTGCAGACATGTTGAGATATCTCGGGTGAGTACTTTACTGCTGGCTAGTGCAGACATGTTGAGATATCTCGGGTGAGTACTTTACTGCTGGCTAGTGCAGACATGTTGAGATATCTCGGGTGAGTACTTTACTGCTAGCTAGTGCAGACATGTTGAGATATCTCGGGTGAGTACTTTACTGCTGGCTAGTGCATACATGTTGAGATATCTCGGATGAGTACTTTACTGCTGGCTAGTGCAGACATGTTGAGATATCTCGGGTGAGTACTTTACTGCTGGCTAGTGCAGACATGTTGAGATATCCCGGGTGAGTACTTTACTGCTGGCTAGTGCAGACATGTTGAGATATCTCGGGTGAGTACTTTACTGCTGGCTAGTGCATACATGTTGAGATATCTCGAGTGAGTACTTTACTGCTGGCTAGTGCATACATGTTGAGATATCTCGGATGAGTACTTTACTGCTGGCTAGTGCATACATGTTGAGATATCTTGGGTGAGTACTTTACTGCTGGCTAGTGCAGATATGTTGAGATATCTCGGGTGCACGAGTACTTTACTGCTGGCTAGTGCAGACATGTTGAGATATCTCTGGTGAGTACTTATAACCAAGAGCCAGTGTAGAAAATGTGCTAGCAAATGATTTATATTTTTCTGTAGTAAACAAGTTACATTTATTAAACAAGTTATCTGGACTTGACATCCAAGGCAAAAACAGCAAGTGAACAAGGACGCCATTGGCTTATTGAGAGTCCAACGTTTCTATTTTTATGAATGTAAACCTGATTACAACCATAATTACATTCAAGAATATGACCGACATAATTAAATAAATAAAACCCTCATGTTATTACTGTCACTGTTGTTATCCAAGACAAATCAAAGACAATGTTAAAATACAGTCACTGTAGATACAAAATGAAGAAAAAAGCATGCTTGCAATGTAGTTGTGACCATGGCAACAGACATATGCACAAGAACTTTGTAATTGTAGTCTACACTTACTTTACTAATGCTACTTTGTATCTTCTGGTTCTACTCCTTTCCTTACTAATTCAGTCATTTGCTTTCAGGTTGGTGCCATATGGCGATGCCATTAAGAATGCTGTACACAAAGTCATTGACAATGAACAGGTATACATGTTGTGTGTGTTTCGGCAGTCTATATGTTGTGTAGGACTGAAAGTTCCAGATACATTCAACTGTGTCGTCTTATGGGGGATGACTTTACCTTTAGGGGGCAGCCGTGGCCTAGTGGTTAAGGTGTTGGACTCTAAATTCAAGGGTTGTGAGTTCAAGACCCACATTGGTCACGGTTCGTTTTCGAAGCTTAGGCAGTTTCGTTTACCCTACTTTGCCTCAGTCTACTCAGCGTGCCTGGGGGGTGTCGTCTTTGTGTGATGACAGACCATACAGAATGAAGGTGTTATTTGTGTAGACTATGAAGTGTCAACTCATATTGCTAAATAAAACAGGTTGGCAAATCTTAAGTAATCACAATAGTAGACTACCAGTATTGCAGAATTTTAAGTTGGACTTTTTCAAACAAGATTACCAACCAAGACAAAGGCCCAGATGCCAAGTGGAAAAGGAAGCAGTTGGCTTATTGAAAGTCATAACATTTTTCATCTATGTGTAACCTGCCCTCCTGAGATACGTGTCAACCTTGTTTTTAATTTAAACATATTCATGCTGCTAGCAGTTACACAATCTATAGATAATTTGTTCCATTAATATATTGTCCTCTGTGAGAACGAATACTTCCTGATATCCAATCAGTAATGTTACTTCATGTCCTCTAGTTCTACTATCTTTCTTGAGTGAAAAAAAAACATTTCTATCAATATTCTCACGCTCTTAAAAACTTCAATTTGATCTCCTCTTAACCTGCTTGTCTCTAGGGTTGTTAAACCACATTCTTTTAGGTGCTCTTAGTAACTATTTACTTGACTTTGCCTGTGTCTTTTGGAAGAGACACTAAAAGTCGTTGGTCCGTTCTGCCTGGTGTCTATGTCGGGGAAGTACAAGATCCCACACAGGCGGTAAATGTGTAACCTAACTAACTCTAAAGATGGAAAACTCTGAAAATAAACCACTCCTATGTTTGGGGCTGTTCACAGTTGCATATTCATTCAAAGTGTACTAATTCGTACTTTTAAATGTTAATAATTTTTCAGATTGAAAAATATTGATGTAACAATGTCGTGCAGTGAACGGTTATGCAATTTAAAACAATAGTAGGGTTCTTTAACAGTTCACTGTGAATGACGGATTTTTTATTTTAATTAGTATGGGGGTCTTGACCTCCTCCTTTAGTACGCTTTGTACAGATAGGTAAATGTCAACACTTATGAACGACCCCTTAGCCCTAACGAGGTCTGTTTGTAGTATAACCTCATAAGTCACTTTTGTTGCAGCTTCACACGCCTGACTTGGGAGGTGACTCGACCACGACAGACTTCATGGACAAACTCATGTCTAACCTTGATATCAGGCAGACATTTTAATATGTAACACACATTCCAACGTCACCGCAAGGCACTTCTTGCTATATTCTGTGTGCTGCATGCTTAAGTTATTTTAGTTTAACAGTAACTTAAATTTGCTTAGTTGAATTGAAACTTACATACTTGCTATAGAACTGTCATCAATAGTCAGACACATTTGTACTTAACAAATGTAGATTCTTATTTATTCCACTGGTCAGTAATGATAGAAGTATACTTGTTGGACATGTTTAGCTAGTGCTATTGTATCAACTTGATGGAAAATGATTGTTTGAAAAGTTGTTTTCGAGGAAATGAATGTTTGCTTCGACATTTACGCTAGGAATGGTTGACAAGTTTTAGGAAGTAACGATACAGCTTGGCAGTATTGCAAGATGCACTAGCAATTTTCGTGTAATAATATAGCATCTTGAGGTACCGAGGTTTTTCTGTGATAGTCTTGCATCATAAAGTTAACATAAGTACCTCAACATATGTTGTACACTCCCGACAAAACAAAATGTAAAAGTTCAGGCTGTAAAATTGTATCTTCAACAATTTGTCAAAATATGTATCTAAAAAGTGGCACCTGTTAGTTGCCAGATTTTCTGGGGAATGCAATTAAAAGTTGCTTTCAACAATATGCAGTATTGGATACAATAGAATCACTTTGTCACAGGTAAAATCAACATCTCGTACAAGATACATGTAATTAATAACTTCAATAAGTCACTACGTGTCAACATCGTGCGTTGTATTATTTATTTTAACATGTACGTCTTATTTATTTAATATTTACTTACACTAAAAGTGTTGTCTACTAATGTTGTAATAAAATTATATGTAAGCTACGTGTCGTGTATGTGATCATGTGAAAATGCCCAGTTATTTAACTTGGTAATTGAACATTGAACATCATCGATAAATACAGTGGCATGACTGCTAAATTACAGTGAGTGGTCAATTTAAATAAAAGCTCAGTTGGTTCATTCATTACATATTATTACATTACAGATGTAAAATACTCGTGTAATAAACTGGTTTTCAATTGCTGTTTTCCTTCTCCATCACTGATCCCGTTTCACTGCCGTCTCCACTCCCCCTTCCCTGTTCTCCCCTCCCATTCCTGCTAAACCTCTCTTCGTGCAGTCTCCCATCTCATCAGTCTCGGTCATCCTCTTCTATACGTTACACATTATCGACTTGGTTTCTTTGTCCACTAACCTATTTGTAGGTTTACATGGCAGTCATGTTAAACGGAAAATCTTGTTCAACTTCCTCCTCAACTGATTTAGCCCATTGCGAATCAGGTTCATTGATGTTCAGATCTGTAGCATGTGAATAGCTTAAGTAATGCGAACAGAAAGTTTAACAAGTGTGTACTTTTGTTAAAATCATTGAAATATTTGACTTTTGTTAGATCGGGTAACTTGCAAAAGTCTGAATAGCTTTATGCTATATTATGCTATACCAGTAATTATAATAGATAGAACAGGACCACTTTAGCCCTTTTTCGCAAAATTTGTACTGAATCCAGTAAAAAATTATTTAATAGTTTGTTCGATGATTTAACCAAAATTAAATTTGTACAAATGAGCTAGCATGTCGTAGTGGATACTAGAGCTAGCATGTCGTAGTGGATACTAGAGCTGGCATGTCATAGTGGATACTAGAGCTAGCATGGCATAGTGGATACTAGAGGTAGCATGGCATAGTGGATACTAGAGCTAGCATGGCGTAGTGGATACTAGAGCCAGCATGGCGAAGTGGACAGTACTAATACTAGAGCTGACATGTCGTAGTGGATACTAGAGCTAGCATGGTGTAGTGGATACTAGAGCTAGCATGGCGTAGTGGATACTAGAGCTAGCATGGCGTAGTGGATACTAGAGCTAGCATGTCGTAGTGGATACTAGAGCTGGCATGTCGTAGTGGATACTAGAGCTGGCATGTCGTAGTGGATACTAGAGCTGGCATGTCGTAGTGGATACTAGAGCTGGCATGTCGTAGTGGATACTAGAGCTGGCATGTCGTAGTGGATACTAGAGCCAGCATGGCGAAGTGGACAGTACTAATACTAGAGCTGACATGTCGTAGTGGATACTAGAGCCAGCATGGCATAGTGGATAGATACTAGAGCTAGCATGTCCTAGTGGATACAAGATAAGCCTGCAACGAGTGATTGCCTAATTAAGGAACTTTAAATTTATGGGCAATAATGTCCCATTGATAAATGAAAAACAACTGCACTTGTCACAAGTCAAAACACGCACAAAAAAGACACTTTTATTTCACACACAACTCCTCCAGATGACGTCACGTTTACAATACTATTTCTCTTCCTTATGAAGCTCGACCTAAAAGGGCCATTAAACAATAGTCAACATTTACCTAACTGTACGCAGCGAATTAAAGGGGAGGAGAGGCAGGGCCTGCGCACTAGTTTTGAAATGTTGGTCGCATGTGAAATATGGCCACCATTGAGTCGTAGTGAACTGTTACTGGAACTACTGTTGTGTTTTAAATTGCTTAACTGTTCATGGTGCGGCGCTGTAATGCAGTC
This sequence comes from Lamellibrachia satsuma, assembly GCA_033239005.1. NCBI lineage: Eukaryota > Metazoa > Annelida > Polychaeta > Sabellida > Siboglinidae > Lamellibrachia > Lamellibrachia satsuma. The sequence goes on from BSQZ01000053.1 coordinate 787,831, forward strand.
CGACATCTTGGAAATTCACAACATTGTGAAAAGCAATTATCAATATGGCATCAATTATCAAAACACAAAGCTTCAACATAATTATTTTTAAAGTATTAATTCGGTGAGGGAGACAGGTACGAAGATTAGTACGCTTTGTACGGACAGGTAAATGTTGACATTTGTGAACGGCCCCTAAATCTTGTGTACTTATAGTGCGGAGCGCACATGTAAATAATCCACATTCACAACTAATCCGCACACTATTCACCACCCACGCAATAGCCACACCTGAAATAGACCGCTACATAAATACGGGATATGTTTCTCATAACATATTCCATTCTTTTTACGATGGGGAGGAACGTCGTGCGGAGCACACACGCAAACAGTCCACATTCACGATTAATCCGCTCGTTATTCATCACCCGAAATAGTCCACCATATAAATGTGACCCACTGACGCAGACAGACAGACTGGATAGTGGACCGACGACCGCATGTCTACAGAAGGAAGTGCCGTCACAGTCCAGAAGTCTCACCGCGACTGTGCTGCCAGCTATTAGTAAGTACAAAAGCACAATATACAAATAAATAAAAATAAATGCATGTCTGTGCATGCGTGCGTGCATGCGTGCACGTGTGAACAGTGACTCTAAAAGTAAAACTAATGTTACGACGTATTCAAAATGATCGTGATTCAAAATACAAGATTATACAATGCAAAATGTAAAATTTCAATAAGTTACACTGTATGGTGGTCACATAGCTAATTGCCGTCTTCCTGTGCATCCCCAGCACGTTCGTCATCCAACATATCTGAAACGAGAAAATTATTGTATTTATTTTATATTCAAGTGGCATATTTGGTATTCTAAGTAACAGAGTTGTCGTCAGTCAGGTATAACTTGGACACTGTTCTATGCAACATCGTCTGTACATTATTAAAACACTGCTATATCCTGTCACAATATTACAATACTCAACCATTTCTTCTTACAAAATTTCACTGACGAGTCCAGTAATTTCAAATTCTTAATATTTTATATAGACACGCGAACATGAATGCCACAAGGGACGCCACAGAGGGATGGAGTAATCGTTCACAGTATTTGTAATAGTGTATAATGGTTGACAATTTTTTTTATAATAATATTGGATTACAATGCCAAAGTAATCGTAATCATGTTTACAATCACAATGCTAACCTGTGTTGGGATCCAAGGTGACAAATCCACTGGTCTGCATACTGGGATGCTAGAAACAGAAGAAACAGTGGTTTGCAGCTGACAGAAACAATTATGTGTCACACAATACAACTAGTGATGTGTTGCTGAAACAAATTAATATTAGAGGGTTCCTCCTCCACTCTCAATAATTATATTTGCTCTGCCAACTTTTTAAATTATTTACCCAGCAGTTGACAAAATGTGTTTAACAATTTTCTTATGAATTTTAGTGAGTGAGTTAACTTTCATTAAAATTACACATGCTCAGATGTTATAATCTACATTTGAAGTCTGCTTTAAAACACTGTGCTTTCTACAAGTAGGCCTATATAAAACAAATTAGTTTGTAAAAGATGTATTTATCTAACAAGTCACAAAATGTTCGAGTGAAAATATAATAATCTGAAATCAATACTATCAGCAGGAGCTTTACCATTTGTGGGTCTTTGCCAGCAAGTGCGTTCTCCTCTTGGTTCCCTTCAACCGACTGCGGGGGCGACACGTCCACATCGGACAGTAGCTGAGGTAGAAGGGGGATCTAAAAACAACAAAAGAAAGTCCAAGTTTGCGAAAATAAGTGGGTGAGAAGAATTGTGCGAATGAACAGAGTAGACCAGCGAAGATTGATCTAAAAGTGCGCAAGACAATCAGTGGAAATAGAGACATGTTGTTGATAAATAGATGGGCTGATGCACATGACCCGAGGGAAAATAAGGAAACAAATAAATGCCAATGACCAGAATTGTGGGTGCTTTTTTATTCAATAACTTTGATAAACAATGTGTCAATTAATATTCAAGAGAAATTAAACTGTTCTCAGATCTTCTCTATTTTGAATAAATTTGACGGAAACAGACGGATGAAGACCCCAGGGAGCTGAGGCGGGTAAACACAGCTAAATAGACCAGTCGTCAGGCAACGACAACATTTGTTTTTGTTTCCTGCTGACCCAACACCTCGTCATCCATTACAAGTTTAGTGACCGTTCACAACTGTCAACATTTACCTATTTGTATAAAGTGTACTAAGTCTCATACTCCCCCCTGAATTAGTACTTTAAGATGTTGATAATTTTTTAGATAGAAAATACATCGATGTATCAATGTTATGGCAAAGTGCATACAATAATAACCAACAGAATGTTTTAAAACATTTATTTTCAATGATTATGTTAAAGTGTTGTGTTCTTTTAACATGTTAGTGTTGTCATATTGATAATTGCTTTCCACGAAATTGTGAATTTCTAAGATGTCGGACTGTATTACAGTGCCGCCCTGTGAACGGTTACATGGTGTAAAACCTGTGAACGGTTACATGGTGTAAAACCTGTGAATGGTTACATGGTGTAAAACCACAGCAGGTCCACAACAGTTCACTGCATGATGCAACGATGGTCATATCTCACATGTGACCGACATTAAAAAAATTAGTACGTGGGCCAAGACGCCCTCCCCTTTAGTACACCTTGTACAAATACGTAAATGTGAATGGCCACTTATCTTACCTGCCCAGCCACAGACAGCCCATCCGTGTTGCTAGTGTGGCGATCCTCAGGTGTGTCTCCCGTTTCCTGGACATCTCCAGACATGAGTTCTGAGAGACACAGTGACTCTGCTTCTGCCCATCTCTGAAAGTACACATCAAATTAAATGAGACGTCCCATGCCTAAAGAAGGCGCTTGTCTCTAAAATAAAATCTGTGCACCAGGCGAACAAACAGGACATCCTGTATCTGATATTGTATATTTTGATTAGATACAAATCTAAAAAATTCTTCACAAGGGAGTTAAAGAGGGTAAGCACAGCTAATTAGATCAGTCTTCGGGTAACAGCAATATTCTTTTATGTCCTGCTGCCCCAACACTAACAGTGAGTGAAGAGTCAGTGCTGCTACCAAGAATGTCCTAATTCCAATGTTTGTTTATGTTTCCTGCTGCCCCAACACTAACAGGGAATGAAGAGTCGGTGCTGCTACCAAGAATGTCCTAATTCCAATGTTTGTTTATGTTTCCTGTTGACCCAACACTAACAGAGAGTGAAGAGTCAGTGCTGCTACCAAGAATGTTCTAATTCCAATGTTTGTTTATGTTTCCTGTTGACCCAACACTAACAGGGAGTGAAGAGTTGGTGCAGCAACCAAGAATGTCCTAATTCCAATGTTTGTTTATGTTTCCTGTTGACCCAACACTAACAGGGAGTGAAGAGTTGGTGCAGCAACCAAGAATGTCCTAGTTCCAATGTTTGTTTATGTTTCCTGCTGACCCAACACTAACAGGGAGTGAAGAGTTGGTGCAGCAACCAAGAATGTCCTAATTCCAATGTTTGTTTATGTTTCCTGTTGACCCAACACTAACAGAGAGTGAAGAGTCAGTGCTGCTACCAAGAATGTTCTAATTCCAATGTTTGTTTATGTTTCCTGTTGACCCAACACTAACAGGGAGTGAAGAGTTGGTGCAGCAACCAAGAATGTCATAATTCCAATGTTTGTTTATGTTTCCTGTTGACCCAACACTAACAGAGAGTGAAGAGTCAGTGCTGCTACCAAGAATGTTCTAATTCCAATGTTTGTTTATGTTTCCTGTTGACCCAACACTAACAGGGAGTGAAGAGTTGGTGAAGCAACCAAGAATGTCATAATTCCAATGTTTGTTTATGTTTCCTGTTGACCCAACACTAACAGGGAGTGAAGAGTTGGTGCTGCAACCAAGAATGTCCTAGTTCCAATGTTTGTTTATGTTTCCTGCTGACCCAACACTAACAGGGAGTGAAGAGTCGGTGCTGCAACCAAGAATGTCCTAGTTCCAATGTTTGTTTATGTTTCCTGCTGACCCAACACTAACAGGGAGTGAAGAGTTGGTGCTGCAACCAAGAATGTCCTAGTTCCAATGTTTGTTTATGTTTCCTGCTGACCCAACACTAACAGGGAGTGAAGAGTTGGTGCAGCAACCAAGAATGTCCTAGTTCCAATGTTTGTTTATGTTTCCTGCTGACCCAACACTAACAGGGAGTGAAGAGTCGGTGCAGCAACCAAGAATGTCCTAGTTCCAATGTTTGTTTATGTTTCCTGCTGCCCCAACACTAACAGGGAGTGAAGAGTCGGTGCAGCAACCAAGAATGTCCTAGTTCCAATGTTTGTTTGTGTTTCCTGCTGACCCAACACTAACAGGGAGTGAAGAGTCGGTGCAGCAACCAAGAATGCCCTAGTTCCAATGTTTGTTTATGTTTCCTGCTGACCCAACACTAACAGGGAGTGAAGAGTTGGTGCTGCAACCAAGAATGTCCTAGTTCCAATGTTTGTTTATGTTTCCTGCTGACCCAACACTAACAGGGAGTGAAGAGTCGGTGCTGCAACCAAGAATGCCCTAGTTCCAATGTTTGTTTATGTTTCCTGCTGCCCCAACACTAACAGGGAGTGAAGAGTTGGTGCTGCAACCAAGAATGCCCTAGTTCCAATGTTTGTTTATGTTTCCTGCTGACCCAACACTAACAGGGAGTGAAGAGTTGGTGCAGCAACCAAGAATGCCCTAGTTCCAATGTTTGTTTATGTTTCCTGCTGACCCAACACTAACAGGGAGTGAAGAGTTGGTGCAGCAACCAAGAATGTCCTAGTTCCAATGTTTGTTTATGTTTCCTGCTGACCCAACACTAACAGGGAGTGAAGAGTTGGTGCAGCAACCAAGAATGCCCTAGTTCCAATGTTTGTTTATGTTTCCTGCTGACCCAACACTAACAGGGAGTGAAGAGTTGGTGCAGCAACCAAGAATGCCCTAGTTCCAATGTTTGTTTATGTTTCCTGCTGACCCAACACTAACAGGGAGTGAAGAGTTGGTGCAGCAACCAAGAATGCCCTAGTTCCAATGTTTGTTTGTTTCCTGCTGACCCAACACTAACAGGGAGTGAAGAGTTGGTGCAGCAACAAAGAATGCCCTAGTTCCAATGTTTGTTTATGTTTCCTGCTGACCCAACACTAACAGGGAGTGAAGAGTTGGTGCAGCAACCAAGAATGTCCTAGTTCCAATGTTTGTTTATGTTTCCTGCTGACCCAACACTAACAGGGAGTGAAGAGTTGGTGCAGCAACCAAGAAAGCCCTAGTTCCAATGTTTGTTTCAACTCTGGCAACAAAAACTAGATTAGAACTAGATGATCGCTGTCTAGGCATTGTTGCAGGAGTGAGCAGTGAATGTATATGTTGATTGCTTAGATCAAAGTGCCTGATACGTAATGGGACAGGTCTTAAAAATAATACAACATTTCTGCAACAGCTAATGAATCCTTGTCATCCATTACAAGTTTAAGGGCCATTCACAATTGTCAACATTTACCTGTTCATTCAAAGTGTATTAATTCTCACACTCCCTCCCCGAATTAGTACTTTCAAATGTTGATAATTTTCAAGATAGAAAAAAACAGAATATGTTTAAAAACATTTATGTCCAATAATTATGTTCAAGCATTTCTAACAACTTCATAGTGTCATAATGATAATTGCTTTCTACAAATTGTGAATTTCCAAGATGTCGGAGTATTACAGTGCTGCCCTGTGAACAGTTACGCGATTTAATTTAAAACAACAGTAGTTCCATAACAGTTCACTGCATGATGCATCGGTGGTCATACTTTGTATGCATGTGACCAACAAAAAATAGAATGTGGGCCTAGAACCCCTCCCCCTTGACCCCCTCCCATTGACCCCCTTTAGTACGTTTTCTACAAATAGGTAAATATCAACAATTGCGAATGGCCACTTAGCTTACCTGCCCAGCTACGGACAGCCCATCCGTGTTGCTGGTGCGGCGATCCATGGGTCTGTCTTGGTCACCTTCAAGAAGTGACTTTTCCTGATCATCTCCAGGCATAAATTCTGTGAGATGTGGTAGCTCTGCTTCAGCCCATCTCTGAAAGTACACATCAATATAAATGAGACATCCCGTGCCTAAAGGTGCTTGCCTCTAAAATAAAATCTGTGTGCCAGGCGAACAAACAGGAAATTCTGTATCTGATATTGTATATTTTTATTAGATACAAATATAAAACATTTTGTTATCAAAACTTTTCTAACCCCATAACTCAACCTCTCTAATGCTCATAACCGAGTCGATACAAATACAGTTATTTAATTATTTCTCTATATACGCCTATATGCACACACGCATTATGCGCACAAGCACACTAAAACAAGAAGATATTATAAATGGGTACCCACGTTATCGACAGTCGATTCAGGAGCTGTGTGTATGTCAGGCAGATTGGCTAAAAGAAAGAGTAGAGACAAATTGGAAGCATCCAAAACCACGCAAGGGAAAACACAACCAGTACAATCATTGGTTATTCATCAGGTCGGTAATGTAAATTCATACATTTATATCAATGCATCATGAAAAATGTGTGCAAAAAGTGACATGTTCAGTGTTCAGATTGACCACCAGGTGGAGTAGCAGTTAACACAAGCCGGGAGCGCAATGTGATGAAATGTGATGATTAATGATATACTTGAAGATGCCCAAAGACTGAAAGAATTATGAATAAAAGTAATAACTAACTTTAGGTCAAAAACATATTTGAACAAACACTACAAATTTGGGTTAACACGCAGTCAATTACATGAATTCTTCATGTCGCAACAAATATACCATACGATCACTTTGAAGATTACTTCAGTTAATAATATGAAAATCTGGATAATGCCAAAACCAAATATTTACCTTATGCGTTAAGACTGCACCATTAAAGGGCCTTCCTCGATTCAATTAATCTGCTCGTCTAATTTTAGAATAATTTTATGAAAAATCAAACCTATCTTGTATCCACTACGACATGCTGGCTCGTTTGTGCAAATTTGTTTTGATGAAATCATCAGACAAACTATTAAATTATCTTTGATTGGATCTGAAAATTTTTCAGATGCACGTTATTTTATTAGCAGTGCATATTAAGCAAATACATTGTTAATGTCATGTTCAGTGTAGTGTCTGAATTATTTATGGATACAGTTACAGGGTGTACTGGCTTTTCCTAAAATGTTAAGTAATGTATAGAGACCAGCTTTAGTTTGCCCCAACTACATTTTCCCACCTGAACCTACCACTCCAATTGAGCTCAGCTTTGTTCAATAAACAAGCAGTGAGGTGCCTAATAAATAACACCCTATTGTTAGCGTCAAAGACAGGGCCGTCCTGTTTAGCTATGAAATCTACTTATCCCATTAGAATTTAAGTTCAAAGTGTTACCTAAGAAGACTGAGGATCTTACTGCTTCTTTTAGTTTTCTGAATTTTACTGGTTACTGGTCCGTGGCGTAGATCACTTGGACAGTACTGCTATCGAAATGGTCAGTGTTGCCTTTAATGCAAGTATGTCGAGTTGATAGTTTGTTGGTTCATACTGGCCGGTTTGGTTGTTGTTATGGAACAAATCAAGAAACTTCCTCGTTTTTCAAAATTGTCCCTATTTTGGATCGGCCGATATTGAATTGTTCAGCCAACTACCGGTGGCTTCTGCTATTGCTATATCAAATCTATTTTTGTTTGTAAACTCAACTCGTTCCTAACACGTCTTTTCGCCTTTGCTTCCATTTCGCATACATCGGTAATAATCAATTCATAAATTATACTGCATAGTCTTCCTTTATTGGCTAATTTGCTATTAAGCAAATAATCATGCGCCTAAAAGCCGACGCCATATTGGCAGCATCAAAGGCTATGTTTTTCTGTAAATCTACTCATCCGCTAAGAATTTCAGTTCAAAGTGTTACGTACTTAAGATGACTGAGGGTCTGGCTTTTTTAATTATTTTTTCTAAAGATTACTGGCCTCTGCATAATCACGCCAAGATCGTAGCTTCTAATTGCTATTGACATTGTTGGTGGCGACTTTAAGTCTTATGGAGGGGCGGCTGGCCGGCCAGCGCTGAAGCGGATCGTAGCAACTCGGCCATGACTGACCATATTTGTGGGGTTCACCTGTGGGTAATCTGGCAGTTTTGCACCAAGTTACTGACTGTATTCCCAAATAGCGAGGTGACCTTATTAGCAGTACTAATGTCCTATTCTTTACTATGGAAATTATTTGGGACTGACCCAACATGACCGTAATTGCAAGGTGACCCTACCACTGAGGTGACCCTATACCAAGGTTCGACTGTACTATTAAATAAGGGCTATTCATAGTTTTGCAAGTTACCTATTTAAACTATTCATGCACTACGTATCAACAAATGTGACTTATGTTGGGTTAAATCAACTGAGGAGGAAGGTTTAAGCAACATACATAGAGTAGGCGCAGGTGGCAAATGCTTGATGTCGAGCTGCCTGAAGAATGCATGGTCCAGGGCCTCCGCTGCTGACAATCTCATTCGTGTGTCTGAAAGACACATGGATATCAAAAGATCCCTCAGAGTGTCGTAACAAATTCTTTGGAACTTTTGGTAGACATGTTGAATAGTCAGCTCCTTCAACTGCAAAATAGACCAATCAAAATATATTTTACATCTACTAGTGCATGACATTCTTGCTTCTGCTTGAACTGGTTTTTCATCACTTGCTAAGCAACTAAGAAAAAATAATTCACATACTTTATGTCAAATACTAAATACCGTAATTTTCCGTGTATAATACGCATATTTTCCTTTCAATCTGTACTAAATTTAATAGCCTACATATTCCACAAGATATCCAGGGCCAACAATCTGTAACTGGCAGATAAAAAATGACCACTTTTAACTTAGACAAATTAAATACAGGCGTTTGTAGTAGTGTGGTGTCTGAGTTGCACAATAGTCAAGCTACAATGGAAGCTAAGCAATGAGCCAACACTGATGACGAGGCTGTAACTTGTAACACTCTAAGATGCGCTTCAACCAAACTATTGGAAGCGCGTAAATCGGGGATTGATGTTAAAAAGTTGGAGTCGTATGGTAATATAGAAATTCTGTCAGATTTGTGCAAAAAGTCAGGATGCGTAATATTCCGATAAAAAAATTTAAATGAAGACTTAGACTAGATTTAAACACAGACTTTTGAAAGATACATATGAGCATCAGTTTCTGTTACAATTCCATTCCTCAGCCAGGTTCCCATCATTACTATTCCTTTGTTCCTATGGAAGAGAACTAAGTTTTATCTTGCTGACTTGCAGATAAACTAATGCTTGACAGGCAGTCCAACTTGTTTATTTATGTGTAGCCAGCCCTTAGCAGAGATCTGTAAATTTTATTTTAAAACAAATTCACACCGCTTGCGTTGAAACAGTCAGTAGATAATTTGTTACATTCGTTTATTGTCCTCTGGGAGAAAGAGTACTTTCCTATATCCGAGTACTACACTATTCTTTTACTACCGGGCATATAATGCTACTTTGTGCCCTCTGGTTCTACTACCCACTTTAAGTTTGAAGAAAATATTGTTATCAATACCTTCATAACTATTCAATATTTTACTAATTTTGTATTTGGTCTCCCCTTAATCTCCTCATCTCTCATGGTACATACAGGGTACTCACATATGTTTTACTGCCCATCATCTCATCCCACCACATGTGTTTGCCATGGACCAAGAAGTATACCAGGCATCCCGCTGCAAAGACATCAGCCTTCTTGTTAAGCACGCCCCGCCACAATTCGGGTGCCATATAACAACGTGTCATACCTACAACAAGCCAAGTGGCCATGTCACACATACAGATTAGAGACGTCATAATCTGGAAAGTGCTGTTCACATATTGCTAAACATTAACTACCCTTGCAAAATTGAACCCTGTAACAGTTCCGGAGAGATTTCACCCAGTGAAACTGATTTGGTAGTGTAAAACGTCTTAAGCGACTGCTCAAAAGATGGTCTCTTGATGCAGGTTGCATCTTAATACAGGTGGAACTATAGGGTGGGGTTCTTTCATTATAGGAAGACACCAACCCTGATTGTGTTGACACATCTGTTGGCAAGTCTACAGCTATTTCCGTTTTATAAATGTAACAAACACCACACTGTGTCTTCTCCATATAAGCAACAACCACAACAGAATGATGACTAAAACTTACCCTGCATGGTACAGACATCACCATCAGCAAACTTCCTGGCGGTTCCAAAATCAAGGAGAACCACCTGTTTGTGGTCGATGTTGAAGCCCACGTTTCCAGCTGCAGCAACAAAAAAATGCATTAAGAAAGAAACCAGAACCACCATTGTCAGAGTAACATTGTTAGGACGAGACGCTACCTGGAATAACTCGTGATGGTGCATCGTATAACAGAAACACAAAGGTGAAATCACATGAATTTCTTTAAGGAAGTACAACATGTAATTCATGTGAATCTCTTGCCATGCGATGAAACAATCGTATATCTATGAAACAATCATGTATCTATGCCAACGCACGGTCAATGACAATCGCATTCAAAGTTATTCAAACATTAGTTCAGGCGATGCTAGGGTTGTGATTTCTGTTTAATATCAGTAAGTGTTATTGTTAATACGATGTATTCTTTGCTGAACCTTTCTGACTCTCTAATTTGAAGCACAGTTTGTACTTCCGTCAACGATCAATCCCACAATGCATTCCATTTATACACATGCGCCATCTAGCGATCAAAACCATGGCATTCTGGGTAGTGACTATTACATGGGATCCAAATGTTTGTGATTTGTTCTTCTTCTTCCCCCACATTTTTCCCACTGCAGGGCAAATACCCCTTCCAAGAAGCTGCTGCCATTTTAAAAAGTGGCCAGTTTTGTTCACCCCACTTTGCCCGCGTCTTTCAGATAAGACACTAAAAGTGTCTATGACACTAAAAGTGTCTATGCCAGGGGAAGTAAAAGAGGCCACACCAGGAAATGGAAAAACCTGTCGTGAACTCCCCAGCTACTGCCAACAACGTGCTTTGATAATGGAATAAGCACCACGAGCGCCTTGTTTAGATGGATGCCGGTGGATACTGCCTTGTTTAGATGGATACCAGTGGATACTGCCTTGTTTAGATGGATACCGGTGGATACTGCCTTGTTTAGATGGATACCGGTGGATACTGCCTTGTTTAGATGGATACCGGTGGATACTGCCTTGTTTAGATGGATACCGGTGGATACTGCCTTGTTTAGATGGATACCGGTGGATACTGCCTTGTTTAGATGGATACCGGTGGATACTGCCTTGTTTAGATGGATACCGGTGGATACTGCCTTGTTTAGATGGATACCAGTGGATACTGCCTTGTTTAGATGGATACCGGTGGATACCGCCTTGTTTAGATGGATACCGGTGGATACCGCCTTGTTTAGATGGATACCGGTGGATACAGCCTTGTTTAGATGGATACCGGTGGATACTGCCTTGTTTAGATGGATACTGGTGGATACTGCCTTGTTTAGATGGATACTAGTGGATACTGCCTTGTTTAGATGGGAAGCTTCTCCCATTGTCTCTCTGTCACAGCAAGTCTTCCCAACCCTTTCTACACTGGTCAGGTTTTATTGGCTATATATGGCTATTTCACTGGTTAAACATTTCATAATTCGTGTTAACTTACATTTTATGTCCAGGTGACCAAATCCTTGTTTGTGCATCCAATCCAGGGCTTGCAAGACTTGCCCCGAAATGAGTCGCACCTTGTCCACTGGTTCACCGTAGGTGATGTTACACCACCAGTCGGTTTTAATCAAACCTTCTAAGTCAACATCTACAATGGAAGAAGAGTTGCTAAAAGGACTGGCTTTGCAAATGAATAATTTAGTAAAAAAAAATGTTTTAATATAAAATAAAATGTTTGCTGTAGTGGAAAGCATCTTTTATTCTCTGCATCACTCTTCAGTCAGGTAGGACTGATCTCATGATGCTACGACTCACATCAATAAAAAATTTCATACACAAATTTCTTACCCACGGCTGTCATCAGTAGAAGCAGAGTGTCTGTAAGTTTGACAATGCCAAGAATTTCAACGAAGCTGTCTCTCAGAAATTCTTCCTGACAGACTCTTTGCATCATCATGGGAATACTAGCCTCGTCTGTGTTGAATGTCCTATGCTTCCTTATCTGTGGAAGAGAAATAAGCACCCACGTTAGCCCATCACGAATAAGGTTGTCGTGCATGAATAGTAGTATCAAAGACTACGTGAAATGACTCTTGTTTTCTCCCAAACTGCATTGGCTATACTTTTATACTCAAAATTATTTACTGCTATTCAAATAATTTTTAAATACTCTCAGTCACTCCGTAAAAGGGCTTATTTGGTCATGCTTTATGCACACAAAATGTACCAGTTTGTAGCGACATCTAGCGACTCTGGACGGTGTCCGTGATGTCACGAAAGGAAGGCCAATTTCACATTACAATGTTGGAATCCACAGATTCTTCAAGTGATGGGACTATTTCCTATTTAGAAGATGTTGATAGTGAAATTGGGGAGTTTCAGACAAACCCAGAGCCCCCAACAGATACACAAACCTACATGTATGAGGTAATTTGTTTATTTAAATAATCAGTATATTTCCTTTAGTGCTAATATGTAAAAAAAATGCTTGCTGCACATGAAAGCAGATTCTTCTAAATTCCAACGTGCACGGGTTATGAGGACAAATCTGGCTCATATCTGTCGATGATGTTTGCTACTTGGAAACTCGTGTAGGCTTACTGTTTCACTGGGCGTATTGCTGCACACAAACACTACAGAATGATTTGCCATGTCTGCACTTGCTGAATATATGTAAGACTTCCAAACCATCCAAGTTTGTAATGAGAAATATGATGCTGTGTTATCAATTAATCAATGAAAAGAATGTAAACAACGGCATACAATATGGCTGCAGGTATTTAAATAAAGTTCATTGCCCAGGCCCCAGAAACCTTAATAATAATAATAATACAGTAGTTTTAAAAGCGCTAATTCCCACTACATGGATCAATGCACTGTACATGGTATAAAATACTATTTAAATATAAACACACACACACACACACACATATATATATTGTGTTAAAAGCTAACTGTCAATATAAGTGGTAGATAACGCCACAATAAATTAATTAATTAAATTACTTAGTGATGCATTGGTGCAGTTTTGGCGCATAGTCGTTGCGTAGACGCCCATCAGGAGTTCATATGTGCAAAGATTCGGCCAATTAAGTCGGCGCCAAACCATTGACGCATCGGTACGCCAACACTAGCACCTTGAAATGTATTCAACTTGCTACCGGCAGCCAGTGTAAGCCCATTTAGACTGGTGTTATGTGGTCATGCCTACTAGTGCACGTAATTAGTCTAGCAGCATTGTTCTGTACTTGTTGCAGTTGAAATATCTTTGATGCCGGAAGATTAACCAAGAGCGAATTATAGTAATCTAAACGAGAGGTCACAATGCGTTTACATAATTTTTGATGGCTTCTGTTGTAAGATAGTGACGTATTGATGACAGTCTATACAGTTGATAATTACATGCAGCACACACAGCTGTCATCGTCAGATGTTGGTCCATATGAACTCCCAAGTTTTGTACACGGTCTACTGGTGAAATCATGTCAGCTCCAATGATCATGGAGCAAACTCCATATAACTTGACATGATGTTTTGATGTAAAAATTATCATCTCAGTGTTGTCATCACTCAGCTTCAGCATGCGAAGAGTCACCCACCGTCTGACTTCCCTAATGCAGTCTGTGAGTCACCTCACTGTGTCCGCTTGGTGGCCTGGCACAGCTGGATTGTAGTATGCATATAGCTGAATATCATCTGCATATTTGTGGTAGTATACTCCATGTCTTCTGAATATGCGTTGGCATTGGCGTGGCGTACAGAGTAAACATAACTGGCCCAAGGACCGAGCCCTGTGGTACACCACACTGCAGAGGAATATGCTGTGATGTTGTTGAGTCAATCTGGACGTGATAGGTGCGGTCTTCCATGTATGTCCGGAACCAAGCTAGTGCCGATTCATGCACACCATATTCATCTTGCAGAAGTGTCAACAAGTGTGCATGATCGATAGTGTCGAATGCTGCTGATAAATCTAGCATAACAAACATCATGGCATGGTTCCTGTCAAGAACTCCTGCAATGTCATGCTTTACAATGTCTTGTATGCAGACTGGTATTCTTCGTGCAGTCCATTCGTAGTTAGGTGTTCTGTTAGCCGATGGACAGCAACTTAGCAGGTCTTTATTGATCGTGTCACTTTTAGGAAGTGGTTTCACAACTGCAGTTCTCAGTGTGTTAGGAAATATTCCTTGTTCGAATATGTTATTTACTATGGCCACCAAATAGGGAATGTGGATATATGCAGTGTTCTCTTCATGAGTTCGGTTGGACAGGCATCCAGACTGCATGTCTTTGAGGGGCACAGCTTGATGATGTTCCTCAGTTCCTCATCAGTCATAGGTAGTAGTCGATTTAGTTGGTATGATACTGGTTGGCTACCATCATCGATGACGTAATCAGATAATTCTTCATCACTGGTCAGCTTCTTGTGGATCTGATTCCTTGTGTTCTTTACAGCGAAGTAAGTGGCGAAGTCACTGCACAGTTTCTCAGTGCTTGATGATTGTGGTTGAATCATGCTCGGTGGCTTTAGCAGGGTGTTGACCACACGAAAGCATGTCTGCTGGTCAAGTGATGACAACACTGATTCATAGTGAGCCCACTTAGCTCGAGTGATCATAGCGTTGACCACTGTTCAGTGCTGCACATAAATCTGCCGACGGATCTCGAACTTTGTTTTCCTCTACCTCTTCCTTGGGCCAGTTATGTTCTATACACCACCCCATTGCAGCGGATATTCAAAAGACATGGCATAAAATACCATAAGTATGCCGACGACATTCAACTATATGTGTCGTACAATCCCGCTACATCAGGCGACCAAGTGAAAACTGCGAGGTGACTCACAAACTGTATTGGGGAAGCCAGACGATGGATGGCGCTGCGCATGCTGAAACTAAACGACGAAAAAACAAAGATGATGATCTTTACATCAAAACATCATCAGGATGTACAGAGGTTGCTCCTTGACAATCGGAGACGATACGGTTTCACCATCAGATCGCATAAGGAATTTGGGAGTTCACATGGATCAACATCTGACGATGACAGATCATGTGACTGCTGTGTGTGCCGCATGTAACTACCATCTGTACAGACTGTCATCAATACGGCACTATTAAACAACTGAAGCCGCGAAAATTGCTGTCAACGCACTTGTCACCTCTCGCCTGGACTACTGTAACTCCCTCTTGCATAACATACTGTTATCACAGACAGCCCAGTTGCAGTGTGTCCAGAACAATGCAGCCAGGCTAATAACACGCACCAGTAAACACGACCACATCACACCAGTGTTGAAGGAGCTGCATTGGTTGCCGGTTGAGAGCCAAATCGCCTTCAAGATGTTGGTAATGACTTATAAATGCATCAATGGTTTGGTGCCGTCTTATCTTGCAGAACTTGTTCAACCACGAA
Source organism: Lamellibrachia satsuma (assembly GCA_033239005.1). Taxonomy (NCBI): domain Eukaryota; kingdom Metazoa; phylum Annelida; class Polychaeta; order Sabellida; family Siboglinidae; genus Lamellibrachia; species Lamellibrachia satsuma. Next base: position 803,473 of record BSQZ01000053.1, read on the forward strand.
AACGTGACAGACGCCTACGCCAGAACTATGCGCCAACACTGCACCAAGGCATAACAAAGAAGTGTATTGGCGATTCGGCATTTGGCACAGCAGCACCACGACTATGGAATGAATTACCTGTGAGCATTCGTGCATCGGGGACACTTTCTATGTTTAGAAAGTGTTTAAAGACATATCTTTTTATTAGACATTTTAATTAATTCAAATTGTTTTGAAATGATGGACATTGCTTTATAATTTCTTTTTAGTGTTATATACATTTTAATTAGTGTTTAGTTTTATATTAATTTAAATAGTTTACATAAAAAATTGTTAGTACAGTATTAGTTTAGTTTAGTTTATATAATTTACATACACATTTTTGGTACAGTATTTATTTTTATATTAGTTTACATAATTTACATAGTACTGTACGTCTTTAAACCAGTGTTTAATTTGTTTAAAATTAATTTATATAATTTACATACAAAGGTTTAGCATTGTACGTCTTAAAACCAAAGTTTAATTTTATTTATATAAATTTATATAATTTACATTCCTCTTTTTAGTATTGTACGTCTTAAAACCAGTGTTCATATATAGATATTTTTAATAAGTTACAGTTTATCTATTTATATTTATTAATATACATTTATTATATTATTATTATTATTCTCAATTAAACATCTCAATGCCCTGGCATTGTGGATGTCATCACTATACCAGGGCACGCACGTTTTCATTCTTGACGTGACGGGGGCATGCACCAAAGTTTAATTTTATTTATATAAATTTATATAATTTACATTCCTCTTTTTAGTATTGTACGTCTTAAAACCAGTGTTCATATATAGATATTTTTAATAAGTTACAGTTTATCTATTTATATTTATTAATATACATTTATTATATTATTATTATTATTCTCAATTAAACATCTCAATGCCAGGGCATTGTGGATGTCATCACTATACCAGGGCACGCACGTTTTCATTCTTGACGTGATGGGGGCATGCACGTCAATGGTTGATATGACCACATGCTCGTACTGGTCAACCACGGCACTCACATCCATATTAGTGTCCACAGAAGCGAGATGTTCCAATAGATCAGCCTCAAATCAGTCATGATTTAACCCATGGAAATCGCGGATACCTCATAGTACGAGCAGGCATTGGGTTTGCAGAAGACAGAAGAAAAACAATGCTGTAATTATCTGATATGGATGGCACAACGGAACTAGGTGAATGTGTTATCGCCAAGTCCAGCCTGTGCCCCCGGATGTGTGTTGATTCTGTAACATGTTGTTGTAGATTATTTTCAGCTAAAATTTCATTCAATAACTTTACACTTGGTGCAAAACTCAGTTCACAGTGAAGACTGAAGTCACCGACAATAAGAATGTCTTGCTGTGTCATGACTATCTCATTCACATGTCGCGAACTCATCGAGGAACTGCTGTACATTTGTTGTCGGTGGACGATAAATGATGACAACATGTATAGGTCTCAATGTTTGTATTGATTTAATGCCCAAATGTTCAAAGGTCTCATATCACTTAGTTGTCGTCATTCGGAATTCATATTCTGATTTGTATAGTATTCCAACGCCACCTCCACGTTTAGCTGAACGACATTCTCTTATATAGCTATAACCTGGTGGAGTTAATTCGTTGACAACAGCAGTTTTATTCGGTTTATCGACATGTGTCAACCAGGTTTGTTGGATTAATTCTCCCCTTGTGTATGTGTTCAGTGTTTGTTCTTAATCGTCTTCCAATTGTTATTATGGAAGAAATGGGGCGAAAATGGTTTATTCCAGCAGTAGTTCCCCGGTGTGTTCTGGAAGTTGCACATATATTTAGGGATCGATGAGAAAGGACTGTTTTACGTGGCACCGTTAAGTTCGTCTTCATAATGTTGGCCCGTATGGCCCGTAGTTGACAGCCGGTAAACGTCAACATGTCTGCATAATAGAGTTAATGATGCAGCAAATTGGAAACACACCCAAACGTGGTCACACGAACCCAGCTCACACTGTCATTGAAGTTGTTGGTAGTGTTGAATAGGTCACTTGGGACGCGCATTGACAACATTCTGTTAGACTGGTAGAAGCACCTGACGAAAACTGGTTCGGCAGCTTATTTCTGGTAGGCGTGTAGCAACCGATCCGGTTAACCGCTCACCAAAGCAATGTTCAATTGCTAATAATTAAGAATATGACGAATTTTAACAAAAAGTTCATTCACCAGGACGTTCTTCAGTCATTCTCATCCAATGCTGTATTAAAATATTTACAAATACACATCCACATCTGTGGGAAAAATGCTTAAACGAGACACGAAAACTCTACCATGGCAGCATATAGTGCACAGGTACAAGCAGATATCTTTATGAAATCTATCAATGGAAACAAACTTTTTAAATTCAAGTGAGTCACTGTGTAGAATACAGATTTAGCTTAGCCTTTCTGCCGGGGTGACGCTTCCATATCAAAACACCCTAACTGATCTGCATACGTCAGTAGGACAGTCTTGATAATAGTTGTTGGTTGTTGGCTAGAGATGACTTGGGGACATGTCATAGAATCACTGAACACCAGGGTTGGGGTCAAGTACCAGTACTTGTACTTGTACTTAAGTACACATTTGTCAGTACTTGATGTACTTTTCAAGTACTAAAGTGTAGAGCAGGAAAGTTTTGTACATGATATTTTCAAGGATTGTAGGGTCTGGGGTGTGAAAATAGTGTGAAAGCCATTTTGACAACTCAGCATAGGTGTAGCTTTGATGCACCTTCCTGGAATGTCTTCCCTTGTGATGTAGGTGGTGAGTGCTTTACTTATTTAACTAATCAGCTAAGGTGTAAAATAGTGTGGAAGATATTCTGATAACTCAGCAGTGGTGTGTCTTTGATGCACCTTCCTTGAATGTCTTTCCTTGTGATGTAGGGGGCGAGTGTTTTCTTAGTTTTTCTAATTGACTTGAGGTGTGAATTCCTAGAGAGGGTTTCCTATGATCTTTGTTTACATCATTGGCAATGAATTGTCAGAAGACACTGATTTTAACACCCATTCTTAGATGTTGATGTACTTTGAGTTAATCTTGGCTGGCCAGTATATAAGATGCCAGGTTTTATGGGTACCTCAGAATATTCTACAACTGTTATTGCTGCTGAACCAGCATCAGTCATGGCTGAGGTGAATCGATACCTTGGTGAGGCAGCCATGGCCGAAGAGAGTGACCCTCTCACATGCTGGAAGGGATATTCAAACATGTACTCGACCCTAGCCAAGCTGGCGGTCAAGTATCTGACAGTCATGGCATCATCAGCATCGGTAGAAAGGACTTTCTGCATTGCTGGGAAGGTGTTCCGCCCAGACAGGTGTCGGCTCACAGACAAAAACTTTGAGACTGTCATGATGATAAAGTGCAATGACAGGTCAAATATGAAATGAACAATGGAGTTGTTGGACTTGACCAAGTATTGCCAAGTATTATGATGTATAATGTATGATGTATAATGTAACAATTGTATACATGAAATATGGTTTCAATAAAAATTATTAAAATTTATACAATTTTTGTGAACTTTTCTGCTTGATCTTCACAACCAAATGATAATAAAATGTGATGCTCAGTTTTGCTCATATCAAAAAGTCACATAAATTTGTGTTGCAAAATAAACATGGCAAAATATCTAAAAATATTACAATATTACAAATCAGGCCCATTTATATTTGAGTACTTGTACTTGTAATGTCAGTACTCGATGTACTTAAGTACTTTGTACATAAGTGAGTACTTGAACTGTACTTGTACTTGATATTTATTTTGGGTACTTGATGTACTTGAGTACTTGATCAACTGTACTTGACCCCAACCCTGCTGAACATTACCTACCTTCTTACTTGCTATGTTACGGTGGGTCACTGGATCCTCATGTCGGGAGACTTCTCCAAAAGAACCACGGGGAAGATTATGCTCAACAACCGGAGGTGGTTCAATAAATTTCTGAACACCTTCATGAGAAATGTCCTGCAATGCAGATATTACATAAGTATAGCTCAATGAATAAATTATTTTCCGAGGACTAATGCAATGATAGTAATAAACTATACAGGCCTCGACATTAACACTTGCCCGGCGCCCTTTTTGGGCCACAAGGTTTTATATTTAACTGGCACGGTGGGCCATCATAGTTTCAGATCGTTTTTACATGATTAGTCGTAGCAACAGGCCATCGTTTCAATCGCTTGTTCTTGCCATCCACCCCGGCGCTACAATTAAACACAATCTTCATCTTATCTGTTTTCGTGTTGTTGCTTCGTATAGTTGCCATCTTGTTTTGATATGTAGGAGCCTTACAACAAGTCCGCATAGTGTCGCTACTAGCGACAATGTGCAGACTTTTTGTGAAGCTCATGCATTGCGGATATCTATATTTTACTAGGGTTGCGCAGTGTTACCAGTATATCAATATATCACAGCATTTTCTTCTGTGCGATACGTATCGGCTATCGCGATACGCCTTCAACGTACTGACTGGTTCACAGACTGTCCGCTAGGTGTCATGACAGTGCCTAACATATATTCCAGGACACTCTAGGGTGCAGGTAGTTTATCATAACTTTGTACTTCCGTCCAAAAGTTTATATTTGAAAGAAATAAAACCCAATTGTAACAGTTATAGTTATATACAGTGTCAGGTCCCATTCGTCTGTAATTTTTTTTAGTATAATTAGCTGTAACTCAATATATATATATATGTTAGGTCTTACATGCTCACAGTCACTTGCTTGCCCCATGAAATTAATAGGCCTTGCATGCCCCATGGAACTATTAGGCCTTGCTTTCCCCACAGAACTATACCACCTAGATTTACAAGTTCACTGACCTTGGAGAACAAAGCAACCCGATTCGGGTCACGTGAAGTGTTATTACAAACGTCTTCCAAGACCTGTAACACAAGAGCACAATCATTTATTATCTACGGATGGTAAGCACTGTTTACCTGACAAGAGATAATAGTTTCTAGAAAGGTTGATATGTATCTTCTGTCAACATTGACACACTTGTCCTTTGGTTGTTACATCATGAAACAGCCGCCATGTTAAGCATAATGTATTTTGAATTTGACAAGCAAAATGTCACACATTAGTGTGATATGATTCCTGCCACGTTAGAGGCAAACAATCTACTTATTGGCAATGAGCCAATGACACAGTTAAAATCCATCACACGTAAACACAAATATTAATATTGGGTGATATTACATATTTCAAAAATGTTGGGACACAACTCGTGCTGCCATCTAGTGACCTAGTCACTTACTTTGATTTGGTCTTTCTCTTCAGGTCTCTCCACATGATATCTGGCGCCACTTGGAGCTGCTACGGCTTCCACAGCAGTTTTGTATAACGTCGTGGATGGATTTTTGGTATCTGTTGTAAATCCAACACATATCTCAGGGAAGTTAGGGAACATGTAAAAATGTTACTGATCATCCCAGGGTCATAGCAAGGCATCTCCAAAAAATTAACCTCCCACCCTGAACCCACAGGACAAAAAGGCAACGAGAGTAATAGCTTATGACTCTTTGCACTACCCAGTCAAATTTTTATAGTGCCAACTTCATGCCCATAAAATCCTCTACAATGCTGGTCTCACGTAGCGTTCATTTGCCATAGATCACATAACTCGGTACAATCGTAGAAAGCACGAATAACATTGCTAAAAACTGTACGTACCATTGTTCGAAGTTACATAATCTATATCAAACATCTACATAAGTTCCTTCATAATATTCCCAGCACTCTGGGAGATTTTGACATTTATTTTAACGTATGAACCATCCGCGTGGGCCCCGGGGACGCCTACAAAATTTCAGCCACATACATGCAAAACTGACGTAGATATGAGGGAACAGACAAATAAACACAGTCACACACTACTTTATATTAAAGAAGGCATATAATATAATTTTTTTCTGTTGATTGCGTGATAGATTCACATGTTTTGTTGACTCTGCCACCAATTCCTGAATACATCAACTTTAAAAATGCCAATGTCTTTTTTTACTTGTTTGCTTATAGTGGATTCATTTACCATCATGGGTTTCCTCAACAAGTCAGTTACAAAACTTCTCAGTTACAAGTTTAAATGATGTACACACAATTTCTTTGAAAATACAGACTTTTTGATTCACAAGTTGGTAGTACCTTCAGAATGATTATCCTGTCTCGAAGATTCCTCTGATGAGGCACACTCAACCTTCTTGGGTTTCCCCATTCTGGTTCTCTGAGAATCTGTGGCATGTCAGTGAGAAGCAACTGTAATTATCTGCAAAGACTATATATAATATCTTCACAAAGCAGCATGTTATTATGGTCAGGGACTGCAAAGTAATATATTGCATTACAACTAATTTTAAATTAGTCATGAAAACATAATCATTGGACCAGATACAATGTTGCAAGAGCTTTGAAGACACATTCCTCCAAATCCTACAGAACTATCAAGCCTTGATTATCCAGGCTCCGTGCAGTGGCGCCACCGTTTGTCAAACACATCATCGCATGGATGCAATGTGTACTTTTCATTCTGATGGAAATTATGTATACACCCAGATTCTGGATGCATACATAATTAGCTAATTACATTGTCAACCGGGCTAATTCATAACATAAGAGTGAACTTCCTCAGTTTATACGATGCAATTATCATTAATCCGAAATATGCAGACACAGCAAATAGACCACAACAACAGTACTATGTTCAAAAGCTAAAGTCAAGAGAAATAAAACTTGAGTTCAACGGTGCTGTGAGAAAGGAGCACAGAAACAGGTTTGAAACCCTAGAGGATATGACAGAGGACACCATAGATACTGTTTGGCCACACTGCAAAAACCTGAGAAGCATGCGAAGAAGTCCTAGGCAAAACAGAGAGAGAAAAGTTGTGGTTATTAACAACAACGTGGACGCTGATCAAAGAAAGGAAACAAATGAAATAAATGGTCAATCACTGCGAGACAGTAGAAGAGAAACAAGAACACCAAGCAAAATACTGGCAACTAAACAAATACTGGCAACTAAACAAAGCAGTCAAGAAGAGCATAAGAAAAGACAAACAAAACTACGTCAATGACCTAGAAACGCAAGCTGAAATGGCAGCGCACAAAAGAGAAATGAAGGAACTCATCGATATAACAAGAACACTAGCGGGGAAAAGAAAAATCCTTCAAAACCAGTGAAAGACAAGGAAGGAAGAACCTTAAACAAGGAAGCGGAGCAAAGATCAAGATGGGAAGAACAATTCAAAGAAATCCTCAACAGAGACTCACCAACAGAAAGACCAGACATACCAATAGCAGAAATGTTATTAAGTGTCAACACAAATCCTCCTTCGAAGGCTGAAATAAGTAGAACACTGAATGTTAAAGGATGGAAAGACACCAGGACCAGACGGCATGCCACCCGAGGCTCTGAAAGACACCAGGACCAGACGGTATGCCACCCGAGGCTCTGAAAGACACCAGGACCCGACGGCATGCCACCAGAGGCTCTGAAAAACACCAGGACCAGACGGCATGCCACCAGAGTCTCTGAAAGACACCAGGACCAGATGGCATGCCACCAGAGTCTCTGAAAGACACCAGGACCAGATGGCATGCCACCAGAGTCTCGTCTGAAAGACACCAGGACCAGACGGCATGCCACCTGAAGCTCTGAAAGACACCAGGACCCGACGGCATGCCACCAGAGGCTCTGAAAAACACCAGGACCAGACGGCATGCCACCAGAGTCTCTCCTTCAAGGCTGAAATAAGTAGAACACTGAATGTTAAAGGATGGAAAGACACCAGGACCAGACGGCATGCCACCAGAGGCTCTGAAAAACACCAGGACCAGACGGCATGCCACCAGAGTCTCTGAAAGACACCAGGACCCGACGGCATGCCACCAGAGGCTCTGAAAAACACCAGGACCAGACGGCATGCCACCAGAGTCTCTGAAAGACACCAGGACCAGATGGCATGCCACCAGAGTCTCTGAAAGACACCAGGACCAGATGGCATACTACCAGAGGCTCTGAAAGACACCAGGACCAGACGGCATACTACCAGAGGCTCTGAAAGACACCAGGACCAGACGGCATGCCACCAGAGGCTCTGAAAGACACCAGGACCAGATGGCATGCCACCAGAGTCTCTGAAAGACACCAGGACCAGACAGCATACCACCAGAGGCTCTGAAAGCAGACCCGATAACAACACCAGTCAACAGATATGTTGCACCATCTATTCCTGAAGATCTGGGAACAAGAGAAAGTCCCAACAGAATGGAAAAATGGATAGCTTGTAAAATTGCTAAAGAAAGGTGACTTGGGAATGCACAAGCACTGGAGAGGAATCACACTCCTATCCATACAAAGTAGTCTCTACGCACTCACTACTTGACAGACTGAAAGGATGAAAAGCTACATGAGGAACAAGCTAGTTTTTGGAAAAACAAATCATGCACTGACCATATTGCTACACTGAGAATAATCATAGAACAACCAACTGAGTGGCAGTCACTCCTATATATAAAACATAATTTCATAGACTTCGAGAAAGCTTTTAATAGTATAGATAGAGACATTATCTGGATGCTGATGCATCACTACGGAATACCAGCAAAGTTTTTGACACTATTCCAGCAGATGTATGAAAACTCCACCTGCCAGGCTGCCAAGTTATCCATAATGAAAAACTGTCTGAGACATTTGAAGTAAAGATAAGACAGGGGTGCATCCTATCACCTTAATTGTTATCATGGTGATAGACTGGATAATGAGAGACTGCTAAACAGGGGCAAAATGGCATAAAGCGGACAAGAACAATCAGACTGCATCTGCTTACTATCACATACAAACAAACACAATTAACACATACAAAAGAAGTCCAGCAAATTGACGCAGGAAGCAGAAAAGACTTGCTTGAAAATAAACATGCAGAAAACAAAACTACTAACAGTTGAGGTAAACAGTACACAACAATCTAAGGTACAGCTGAGGGAAAAGATATAGAGGAGGACAACAAATTCACCTAACTGGGAAGTGTAGTGACAGACAAAGGAGGCACAGGTGAAAATGTCAAAAACAGGATTGGAAAGGCCAGGCATGCATTCAACATTTTAAAGACAGTGTGGATTGTGGAACACATCATCTTTCTCAACACAAAACAAGATCAGAATCTTCAACACCAACGTGAAAAGTGTGCTGCTATATGGCTCTGAGACACGGAGAGTAACCAAGACAACATCCCGAATGCTACAAACATTCATTAACAAATGTCTGAGATACATCCTGAAAACCAAATGGCAAGATAACACCACAAACAAAGACATCTGGAGGAGGACAGACCAACACAGCATCAGGAAAGAGATTGCAAGAAGAAAATGGACATGGATAGGACACACCCTCCGAAAACAAACCAACAATGTCACAAGACAGGCTTTAGACTGGAATTCACAAGGAAAAAGAAAAACAGGCAGACCCAAAACTACTTGGAAGTGATCAATAGCCAAGGAAGTAAAAAAAGATGGAACCACCTGGAAAGAGATGAAGAAAGCAGCAAATAACAGTGCTGGAAAATAGTCATTTCGGCCCTATACTCTACCTTGACTCTTGAGCAAAGAGGACCAAATGAAATAATGAAAAGAATTAATTCGAATTAAACTTTGATTATATTGACACAGCGCAGCATAATCTCCAAGCAGATTCTGCTCAATGAATGGATGGTGGCTGCCTAACATAAAGAAGAAGACACAACACTCAGACTGAAAAGTTAAATCAGACATTAGATAACAACGAGACCACACCTCTGCGGCCAGACTTTCTTCTCGGCGAATTCACGAAGGCGAGCGAGAGATGTAAGGTTACCGCATTAAATTAGCACAATGGCCGCGCGGCGTTTGTTTATGTTAACACAGATATACTGGTTGGTGTGGTTTTTGCCTTATGTAATATAATATGCCGTTTAAAAAAAATCTGAAGACAATTTTGCGCATTGGAAATTCGAAACAACTACCAGTTATTTCATCTATCGAGTACAGGCAAGTTGTTAGAAATGTTGGTTTGAGTATACTCACCAATATTAAACGACGTGCAGGTTCCCCGCTGTGGCGCCAATGTTTGTCGCGCACATCTTCTGGGCACCCTAAAAGGCGCGCACGTAAAAAAGGCGGACTAGGCGGGCAAGCATTAACAAGGATCCGTGCCTAGCGCCCGCTTTACATGATCTGTAGTTATTGTCGCTTTTATTGTTGTTGCTTTTCGTGCGTGCGCGTGTACGTTGCGATTTTTTTTATCAACAATTTAATAAATATAAAATAAAGGTTAAATAACAACTCGACACTTGTCGAATGTTACCGATCTTTTAATTGCGCAGCGCTATCGCTCAGTCGCCATGTTCATAATACTAGCGAAGTGCTATTTCTCATCGACTACACACACACACACACACACACACACACACACACACACACACACACACACACACACACACACACACACACACACACACACACACACACACACACACACACACACACACACACACACACACACACACACACACACACACACACACACACACACACACACACACACACACACACACACACACACACACACACACACACACACACACACACACACACACACACACACACACACACACACACACACACACACACACACACACACACACACACACACACACACACACACACACACACACACACACACACACACACACACACACACACACACACACACACACACACACACACACACACACACACACACACACACACACACACACACACACACACACACACACACACACACACACACACACACACACACACACACACACACACACACACACACACACACACACACACACACACACACACACACACACACACACACACACACACACACACACACACACACACACACACACACACACACACACACACACACACACACACACACACACACACACACACACACACACACACACACACACACACACACACACACACACACACACACACACACACACACACACACACACACACACACACACACACACACACACACACACACACACACACACACACACACACACACACACACACACACACACACACACACACACACACACACACACACACACACACACACACACACACACACACACACACACACACACACACACACACACACACACACACACACACACACACACACACACACACACACACACACACACACACACACACACACACACACACACACACACACACACACACACACACACACACACACACACACACACACACACACACACACACACACACACACACACACACACACACACACACACACACACACACACACACACACACACACACACACACACACACACACACACACACACACACACACACACACATCAATTATTTTTTTGCCCTACGCATTGAAATTGAAATAAAATAATGAACGTTTTCTGTAATGCTATTCACGTTAGGTAGCAATAACCTCAACATTTTATTTGACTATTTTATATATGTATATATGTGTGTGTGTGTGCGCGTGCGTGCGTGCGTGCGTGCGTGCGTGCGTGTATATTTATGTATTTATTGTACAATGTCAATGTATGCGCAAATACGGAAAGGCTGAATGCTTCATACATTTGACAAAATTAATATTCTGACAATTCTTAGCTTGGTTTTGTTGTTTTTATTTTGGTAATTGCCAACAAACCACAATTTCATCAATGATCAACTGAAGAAACATGAATGACATAGAATATATATAGTGCTCGAAGAGCCGTGCATGTAGTTACAAGCCACGTTCGTTAAAACAATACATTCACAATATCTTCATAACAGAACACTTTTATCAGAAACTATATGGCCTTGACCCTTGTGATGTATTTGTACTGTTGGTGCTGCACGTGCTTCAAATTGGTGGTTGTGTAGCTATTGCCAACATTTAGTCTGTTCATCAAATATCGGTGCCAATACTGTAGTTTGGAAACCATTGATATTTGGGAAATCAGTAATTAAGATTTTAATTATTGATTATGATTTATGTATCTATTTTTTTGTTTCAAAAAATTGGTTTTATCCAACCTCAGTGTATGTATAACCGTAACTTTATTAGTATGATTTTTATATATTGCAGTTTATGTAGTTTCCTGTGCGACTGCATGGATGACTAGGAGCCGGTTGTTATTTAATCTTTATTACGGCACTATTACGCATCCTTGTTAAAACTTGTCCGCCTTTTACGTACCCGCCTTTTTCCGCCGAGTGTGTCTAAAAGTTGTTTCATGGACATAACGTCAAATGCAAACTGTGTATATTGTAATTCTATATTTAGCAACCGCGTTGGACTGTGAAGGAAATAGTTCCTCAGTGGCATTTTTTAACTGTGTACGTACTTTTTATCCACCACCTAAAATCGTGGCTTATTTAGGGCTATTATTACAATAAACATATTTCATGGCTTACATTATATTATGACTTTATGTCCTTGTCTTGGACACAAATTGGGTAGGGGAGACCGGGGCTAGTTGTTACAGAGACGTTTTACAAAAATATAGTACACATATGGAGATACCATCGACGGTAGTGCGTTGGACCAGCAGACACATTATCAAACAAATCTGGAGTTAAGGATACAATATTAACGAGATGTGGACAAAATTACTTTTTAGCCACCCAAGAGTTATGCCATGCCCACATAATAACAATAATAATATAGCATCTCACACAGCCTGTTTTTATGTTTCCTGAATGAAACTTAAAACATATCTACAATATAATACACGTATATATGCCAAGTAGAAGTTAAATTGAAATTCAAGATTTGTTATCGCGCCACATGCGTTCAACTATTAAAATTGTGTTTGGGGCAAGTTGTTACTTAAAGGTTCTTACAGGTCTTCTTCTGGCTATTAGGCTGTACTGCCTCTTATGCCAGTTTTCGCATTTATCGTCAGTTCAGATTGAGCGCATGCGTCTGATGGTTTCCAGGGTAGGAGTGGGGCAGTGTAATCTAGTTTAATTGGATGATTTTGCCACAACTTGTCTATTTTCCTCTCAAAAGATTGTACCGATGGAGCCCCTACCACAGACTGTGGGAGGCTATTCCATACATCTGTGCATAAATGAGTTTTTTATGTTGAATCGCCATCTTTCTTTAAATATTTTTAGGTGGTGCCCTCTCGCATCTGATTCATTATCCCTCAATGTCAGAAAATTGGATGAGACAGCTGCGTCATATTTCTCTGTTAGGGGCAAGTTGTTACAGTCAACTGCATCTGGGAAACTTCACATATCTACCTAATTACAATATCGAATATCAATGGTATGGTACATTTTATTAATATGAATAATACATTTAATTTACACGTTGACAAAAATAATGCATCTAACTTAGTTTTCACAAGAAATGACTTTAACTGAAAATTGCAACACCTAGCCCCGGTCTCCCCTACACACAAACCCGCGGGCAGTTCATTCCCGCGTAGCATAAACGAAATGCCTGGCCTTTGAATGAAATGCTTGTGTATTTAACTGTGTATCTTTGATGCACGACATAAAATCATATCATATGTATGGTCATATATGAGTAGAACCATGAGAATTCACGATTCATCAATTCATACTTACATAGAGTAGTTATTTAATAATGCAGATGCAGCATATGCAATGTATATGTCAATGTCTAAATATGCTATTAAAATAACAGAACTGCATCAGTGACTTATAATCTTATTGCCATTCCCAATTAATTGATTCAGTTAAATATATTTCAGTGATGATATTAAAAAGGCTGAGCGCAGTGAATGGATTCAGTGGGTGTGCACAGCCAGTAGCGTTTGGATGCAAAATGCAAACACCAACAGGGATTGAACCTACAAAACAACAATGAAACACCATTACCATCAACACCACAATTTGGCAGAGTGGTTACACAAACAACTGATTAGGGCTGGGGCGAATTAAAAAATGAATTGGAATTATTAAATTTAATTCATGAATATGACAGACAGACAGACAGAGAGATGTACTTTATTTTGACCCATATACATATCACTCAACAAGTGAGTATGTAAAAGGATACATATAATAATTACATATAGTATACAATTATCAAATTAGGGTCTGGGAGACTCCCACTAAGACTAAAAAGCCGCTCTCATAGGAGCCACCCAAGTATAATTAAAGACAAATCGTGGTGTATAGAAAAATAGTAGCATAAATTGGTAAACAGACTGGCAAGGCTACAACATGACATTATACATGATTACAGATTGAATGGTTATTCATCCAAAGAGGTACACATAAAAGCTTAATTTTATTGGTCATTCACTCACGATGGCAAATGTACCAAATTCAGAGTGTACATACAGCTACATAAGTGTCCAAATAATAATGTGTTACATACATTGCAAACCCATGTAAGCTGTGAGTGTAGATTTTGTTTTTTTACTAAATCAGGCGCATTATTGATTGTATGTGGCAAGGTGTATCCGGGACTTTGTTTCGCAAATTCGTGTTGAACTCTGATTGTGTGTATGTTGTATTGTCCAAGTGTGTTAAAATTGTGAATGCTGTTGTCCTGACGAAGCGATAAATTTTGAAAGTAAACAGAGAGTTTGTTATGTGCGAATTTATAACAGTTTTAGTTCTTGTAATTTTAATATGTTTTCTATTTTTAATAATTTAAGACTTTTAAACAGTGGTTCAGTGTGAGCGTTATATTTTCTAACACTAATAATTTGGACAAGTTTCTTTTGAAGTTTCTGAATTCTGTCATATTTGTAGCCCCAAGCAGTTACGCCATAGTTTAAGTGTGGCAGTATCAGTGTGTTGTACAATATGATCTTTATATTCAGAGCTAACAACAGGTTTAGTCTATTTAGAACACCCAATGTCTTTCAAAATGAAAATGTTAGAAATGTTAATTTGACTTTTCCAGTTAAATTGTTCTTTTAAATATATTCCAAGAAAATTTAATTCAGCCATTCTATCAATAGTAGTATTAGTTATTATTAGTAATGGAGAAGTCACACTTCTTTGTGGCTGTTTTAAAAAGCATAATATTATATACTTAGTTTTGTTGAGGTTGAGACATTTTGTTTACATTTAGTCATTCACTAATTTTGTTCAATTCTGTATTTATAACAAATTCTATTTCCATTTTGTTCATACGTGGAAAATGAGTCAGTTCAATTTAATCAACTCCAGTTAAAATAATTTTTTTATTTCATTTATTCAATTCAAATTCTCAATTAGTTCTATGGGAGTTTTTGCAAATGCAAATGCTTGGGATAATAGTAATATTTAATGGTAATAGGTAATAGACGTTTTTTTGTAATAGTAATAGACAGGGTTGTTTTTTTTAATCGCTGATTTATATGAATTTAGCACAAATAATTGTTTTCAAGCATCGAGATCAACAAAGTTTTGTGTGTTTTTTAATACAAAAGCACAAAGTGCGCACACTTGTGTAGCTGTATTGACACCAAATAGCCTGATAGTCAAATATTTTATGACATTGTGTATACCAGATTTCAAATAAATAAAAAAATCAAATAAATAAAAAAAATCTGATTTAAATAAAAAAATCCTATTTTTTTGATTTTTTTTAAATCATGATTTTTTCAACCCTGGTAATAGAGGAACTTTTTTCAAAAGTAATAGTACATAAAGTAATAAATAATAGTCTGTTACTTTTTTATTACATCTATTGCAGCCAACTTATAAAATACCAGGTTTGTTTGCATGTTATTCCAACTGATAGTAATTGTAAACGATGTACAAACAATGGCTGAGCTGTTATTCAAACAACTTGAAAAGACCAGCAGGCTGATCATTTTATAGTTCAACACACCAGCACAAGAAAATGAGGTTCAATTAATTTTTTTTAACCCGGCTCTACAACTCACTATGTTTGCATAGCAACAAATAAAATGAAACAATCTGAACAGACATACACCCCAACTGTTTGTGAACACTTCATCCGTGGAACAGTCCGTGTCTGTTGGCAACACACCTGCCCAGCACCCTCGTTATGTCGGTTTCTTGCCTTTCTGAAAATTGGAGCTTGCTGCTAAAAGTCACAATGTCATAAATTAACTTTAGCAAAGAAAAAAGTACAGTAAATGTAAGTTTGTTAGACAATGTGATCCATAGATTACAGCAACCTTTACAGTCCTTAGGAGAACTTCACATGCCTGCGTTCTATCATACACATAGCTACATATTACTATACTATACATCTAACTGTTTCGTTGTTTAATTTTTTTGATTGCATTTTAATTGTCTGAGTATTATTGTCTGTGTGACATATTTTATTATGGTATATCCTATAATGCTACATGCCTGGAATTTAACCTTTTCGTTGTTTACATTGCGATTGAGTTTGTGTGACATGATATATCCTATGCCTATATGGATATAAGGATATACCTTCGTATACTGTGTACTGCCGATTTTCTCTGATAATTTTTTATTCATTAACCATAGGCTTAGTCAAAGACAATCAAGCTAATTTCCCCCTTTATTCAGGAACTCCGTGTCAGCTTTCCATAGTAATAGACTACTGACAATTTAAATGTGTACCAATTGTTGGATTCACCTGATTTTTGGTATTTGAATCCTGTTTGTGTCATTTGGTTTCCATTGCAATATAGTAAAAATCATGATTAAGACAGAACTTTTTTGTTCAATGGTTGGAGATGAGAGGATGTAAATAACAATATCACCTGCAAGAATGTTGCACTGTTTGGGACAATCGATGAAGTCAGTAGGGGAAGTAGATTCGTCACTTTTCAAATGATTATTGCCCTAATTTTTAGCAACCATTCCGCGAACTGTTGCAGGTTCACATGGGCTCGCATGTTCTTTGTAAGTTTAACTTGGGTAAAGTGATGCCAAAGAGGTTATCTCTTCAGACAATTCTCTATAATGACTGTTGCGGATCTTCTAGGTGTAACTGCCTGAAATCACAAGAACAGAAATATTTTTCCACCAAAGGAAACTTTATTGGCAGTTATATCTTGTAGCATGTTGTTAATGGCAGCCAATGCATGGAGGTGGACCATGGATGCCTCGTCAATGATGAACATGGTGACATACCTCAACGTATCAGCATGAACTGATGCAGGCGGCACATTGCAAGTACTTGTATCAAGTATTGGCACAGGAAGCTTGAACAAACTGTGCACCATGCGTTCTCCATTCAGAAGGTTGGAGGCAATCCCAGTCCAAACACTGGCATCAACCATATTGTGGCGAGCACGAAAATATGAGATCAAAGTTTTGTATACCATGGTCTTGCCACTCAAGGAAATATGCATGGCATTTAGGTAGTTCACCTTGTGAAATGTCCACTACACAAATGTAAAGGGGACCTGGCTCCAGGACCTACGTGATTGACCCCCCAATCATACGTGATTGACCCCCCAATCATACGTGGTTGACCCCCCAATCATACGTGATTGACCCCCCCAATCATACGTGATTGACCCCCCCAATCATACGTGATTGACCCCCCAATCATACGTGATTGACCCCCCCAATCATACGTGATTGATCCCCCCCAATCATACGCAAGAAGAACCTTGTGCAATCTCTCGTGCTGAAGCTAGAACAGCAGCAACCAAAACCCGCTGCTGAGTGTTCAACAATGACATGTTGGTAGTGACAATCTCTTCCTCTTGTGCCAAATCGAAATCTGTCTGGAGGATGTTAATGCATTGAACGTCTGGAAGACCGAGAGCAGCCCGTGTTGTACAAGACAGGAGCAGTAGGGCCTATAGCCTAGATGTCTCAAAGTACTTTCATTTTCACTTGTTCAGATGGCTGATGTGTACATATTCTTCAACCATGGCATGTTTATGGTTGAACCACAACTCCAGTGGGTTCTGCAATGCGCAGATGAGTAGGATATTTTGATAAATTAATGATCAGGCCAGCTCCACGAAACGCTGCAGATATCCAAACAGCCGAAGAAATACTACAAATGAACATTGTTAATACAACAAGGGGCGAAGTCAGGAAAGCTATCAAAACATTGAAAAATGGGAAAGTAGGTTCAGATGGAGTACCGGCGGACATAAGCACATCAACTGATATGCTCTATGAAATCAATGAGGAAATCGGGGGTGAAGAGGAGATACCGGAGGAGTGGAAAGAAGGATATTTGGAGATCTTAGGGAATGCAAAAACTACACAGGAATTGTGCATCTTCCGGAACCATGGAAGGTGCTAAACGGAATCATTCTAGAGAGTCTGAAAATGGCATTCGACTCAAAACTAAGGGATCATCAGGCAGGCTTCCGTCAGCAAAATACGATCCAAGATGGCGACAGGTGATTCAGGCTCTGTTTTGGCTCTTTTCGTTTGCGTCATCTTATTATGTCGCAGTCCACTCAGACGACCCACCTGTGTCCCAACAGGTGAGAGAACGGTTACGGAACCTACTGATGTTAAATCGGTGAGTTTTCGCTCCGATACTGGCTACAACGATGGGCCAGAATATAAATTTTACATTTAAAACAGAACAATGAGTTGAACATGTAATTTGTAGTACCGTAAACGTGTGGTACACATTTTGCATGTTATTTAACAGACCTTATATTACTATGCTTTTACTGCACATGCATGTTACGCATAACACGGCTTCATCAAAAAAATCAGTTTCAACGAATGTTTGCAATTACTGCCAATTATGTAAAACTCAGTGATACGTTTAATTACCACCAGCCTACCTACAACATATTTACTATCACGTATCTTCCTACTTTTTATTGTAGCTTTTCAAGTTTACTTGAAACCGCTTAATTCCTGTAATTCTCACCGGTTTTGGAAACACTACATTGCTACTACTTGCACATAAAGGATGATCTCGGCACCAGGCTTGCCACCCATAACTCCTCTTTCTGAGGGGGGACGTAACAAATATTTGCAATTAATACCAATTGTCTAGATTATGTTTAATTACCCCAAGCTACCTGCAAACTATGTATTAGCTTATCGTCTCTTTCTACTTGATGTGGCAGTGTTCCAGGTTTACAGGAAACCGCTTAATTCATGTAGTTCTCTTGGTTGGACATTGCTCATCTACCGGACTGGGAAGCACTACCTTTAGTGACGTCACAGATGTCTGTGTTACTGTTCCTGGCCTGCTCGCGTCCGGGTCGACATGTTTGTCCTGTGCGAAAGGTAGACATGTTTTCTTTGATCTTTTTGGTTTTATGACGATGTTTACCTTTCTTCTATTTAGTAATTCTTCCTTCTCGGGAGTGTCGGTGATGATGGCCGATTTTCTTTTTCTCCGTTCTGTTGCAATTGCTTTTCAAGGACCTGCCTTCGGGTATGGCCATAGGGCCTCATGCGTGTGCCTCTGAGATGACTCAGGTGATCCTTTACGGGTTGATGCTGCTAGTGATCCTTGACTGGTAGATGCTGCTAGTGATCATTGACTGGTCGATGCTGCTGGTTCTGTCGCAGGTGTATTCACATCAACGCATCTGTCAGTGACAGCCGCCGACAGGAACGCACCGTTGGGGAATATATTCCTGTTTATGAGATAGATGCCGGTTGCTTTGCGTGATGACGTTATGTTGCAGTGTGAAAACGCTTTAACAAACGCTTACCCACTCAGTTCTACATCATAAATGGTGATTGACTTGGTTGGATGTGAGAGCATCCAGGAGTCGCATGCCGTGTTGAAGTACCGTTGAAAGGGCCCATATATTCCTACTTCTAAGGGCTGCATTCGACGACTGCAGTGTCGGGGGATCGTGACAATAGACATGCAACCCCTTTTCTCGCGCCATTCCCACCACCTCTACAGAAATGTGACTTTCGTTGTTATCCATGACTAAAACTCCACGTTTCGTTGCAGATACATCCATGTGTCTCATGAAGTGCTCTAGTACCTTAGCGAACAATTCATCCATCCAGACTGGGTGGCAAGACCCAGACTTCCATTTAGAGCCCCGTTTATCATGTGTTCGCAGAAGTTTACACGTGGAAATATACAGGCAGCGGGCAATGCATGACCAACAGCATTTATGCAGCAACAAAGGGTGACGAGGGGGCCGCGTTCAGCGGAAGTTATCTGATCAACTTGTTTCAGTCCCTTTTGGGTCAATACTTTGCCAGGTTTCTGAACGGTTGTCAAACCAGTTTCATCTAAGTTCCATATCTGGCGCGGTTCATATGCATGCCTATAGATAACGGTTTCAAAATTATCAAAGATCTTAAACACATTTGTTACGTTGAAGCTAGTAGCACGCGACAAACTAGTTGCCTCTGGCATCCGCAAACCCATTTCGTTTTCTGTGCTTAAGGAAACCATGCAACCAATCAACTCCCACCATTTTATTGGCACGCCATGAAGATGGGCGTGTCTTTCCATTTCGCCCAGCTTACTCGTATGCTAGTAGCACACCGAGTTAGACCATAAAACATCTTCGATGGTGTGATCAGGTACGTCGACAAGGCTTCCTCCTCAGGATCGGTAAACACCTGGAAGCAGTAGACATGCAGAAGATGAAATCAACGTATAGACGAAGAGACATGCGTGCGTAAGTAAGTACACATGTACGTACACATGTACGTACACATGTTGGCCCTACGTACGTATGGTGGTTATTGGCTATTAACAAAGTTACATGAGGTGGCTCAAAACTCCCTATGATCATGGGTCTCAACCTTCCCCTACATGCTTTGCGATAAATATCCAAACACAACATTTATTCACCCTAAATATATAATTTATACCTAGACCTACCTGTTTAGTAACAAACGACTGCTTATATCATCGGTCTTCAGTATCCACACTCCTCATGGCATCTCACATAACGACCAAGTGTACATCGGTTTACACCAAAATCCTTCGCCACGCTTCTAGTGGACCGTTGATTTTCAAATACTTCGTGAACGGCGTCCTTCATCTTTTCTTCATGGAACACACCCCTCTTCATTGCTGACCGATTCCGCATGACTGTGGTCAAGCCGGTGACCTGTAAACACTGATACAAATAAATCTTCAGAGTACTCTGTCCATGAATAATTGTTAACCATAATCAAAAAATTACTTTAACTAATTCACCAGGGTAGACGTGACGAAGTAATCAGGAGGTGGTTCAGCTTCTCAGTGCACTGAATAGTTTAATTTCCTCTGCACATAGGTTTGCCAATAATAATATTTTACAGTTGAGCGTGATAAATAACGACCGCTCCCATTCTGGCCCCAGGTTAAATACTAACCCAAATGGATCATATATAAATACTCAGACAATTTCAGAATGCCATATTGAACACAAACAAATATGGGAGAATGTTGCGCCAGTCAATACGGGGACCCATGAGCCGGCTCATCGGACCCCATGCATTCCGGCTCATGGGTGCCTAATCACAATTATACATAAAAAATGTGTTTTTACTAAAAAGTAGACCAGCGTGTGCGAAAATAGGTTTCAAGCATTGACATAACTATTATCCATTATTGACAATATGTTAGTATTGATAACATTGCACTGCGTATAGTAGATGTAGAACGAAAACAACAAAACACGCTAGATTTACTAAAAATATTGTATACGTAAAACACACACCGTCGTGATTTTGCGCACCTTTTGTCTTCCGCTATTAGTCAAAAGGCCGTGACGTCGTAGGTAGCATGGCGTGCATCTATAGAACTCGTCTGATGGAGCGACTAATGGTTATTAACAAAGTTACAGGGGGTGGCTCAAAGCTCCCCTATGACCATGGGTCTCAACCTTCCCCTACATGCTTTGCGATCCTTGTATATATCTTTAGTCAAAAGCCAGTTGGAGTACTGCAGTGTTATTTGGAATTCGTGGCAACGTACTTCTATCGACAAAATCGAACGAGTTCAATAGAAATTCATTAAATGTATACGTTACAAATCCAAAATACAGTACTCCACTGACAATTATCCTGCGTTTTGCCATCATTTTAGACTAACGTCCCTTCAACATCGTAGACAAGTTGCAGATCTGATCTTCCTACATAAATGTGTGAACTCTCATCTAGATTCGATCTATCTGGTAGGAAATATCCAATATCATTGCCCTTCAGGATTTCTACGAAAGAACACTCCTTTTAGAATTTCCAACTGCAGAATCAACATTAGGAAATGCTCATTTTTAAATAGATGTATGGCTACTTTCAGCACTTTGTAATTTAACTGAACCCACTTGTGATATATTTACGGGAGCCAATAGCTTCAGATCTGCAATTCACAAACATTTCCATGCATAATGCCAATGTCTAACCTGCTACGCTAGTAATGTAGGTACCAACACTTTATAATCGTGCAGTCAGTAGAATGGAACTCTCCTGTTTATATTAATTTTATTGACTTCAAAAAAGCCTTTGATAATTTAGACCGTGAGACTGTGTGGAAACTATGGAATACCAAAGAGAAGTTCATCTCGGCAATCAAACGCAACATGCAAAGGGCAGAGTTCTATACGAAGACCAATTTGAGGTAAAGACTGACGTGAGACTGTCACCATTTATGTTCCTGTTGGCCAGCGACTGGACCACAAGAACATCTACAGAAGGACAAAAAATAGTTTACGATGGACACTGATCTGGCTCTTCTTTCACACAACAAAAATGCAAGAACAAACATCACAACTGCAGCCACATTAGGACTGCTGTGAACAAAGGCAACACATTAGGACTGCATGTGAACAAAGGCAAAACCAAAATCATGAAAATCAACAGCAAGAACAACCCAATTACAAGTAGGAGAAGTCCTAGATGAAGTAAGGTATTTCGCGTATGTGGGCAGCATCGTGGACACAAACGGAGGAACAGGTAGTGATGTAAGGGCTATGATGAGGAAAACAATGGCAGCCTTCAGCGTGCTTAATAAGATATGTAAGCCCAGAGAAATATCAATACCAACTAAGTTACGCGTTTTTAACTCAAATTGAAATTGAAAACCTTTTTCTCTATTAAATGTATCACATAAAATATAACGTTTTCTTTGGGCTCACATTGTTAAGGTATAAACAGTAAGACAAATGATTAATATATGAGACAAGTAAAACATATAAAATATGTTTGTGAGTACTGTACATTATTGTTATCCATCAATTCAATTTCAACACACGCACGTACAGACACAATTGCTAACAGACAGAGGGTCAACTCTCACACAGATACGCTGTGGTCGGTCGGAAATGCTCCAAAGAACCAAGGTTCACCTGTAAGTCAAGTAGACGCTGTATAAGTAAATGAGGTTGAATGGTATTAAACGCTGAGGAAAAATACATGAAAAGGATCCTGACAAAATTCCCAGTAGAGTCTAAATGTTTAGAGACTATATCAAGCAGTGTTAAAGTGGCATCCTCCACCCCCTCCCTGTCCTGTACGTTAAAGTGGCATCCTCCACCCCCTCCCTGTCTTGTATGTTAAAGTGGCATCCTCCACCCCCTCCCTGTCCTGTATGTTAAAGTGGCATCCTCCACCCCCTCCCTGTCCTGTATGTTAAAGTGGCATCCTCCACCCCCTCCCTGTCCTGTATGTTAAAGTGGCATCCTCCACCCCTCCCTGTCCTGTATGTTAAAGTGGCATCCTCCACCCCCTCCCTGTCCTGTATGTTAAAGTGGCATCCTCCACCCCCTCCCTGTCCTGTATGTTAAAGTGGCATCCTCCACCCCCTCCCTGCCCTGTATGTTAAAGTGGCATCCTCCACCCCCTCCCTGCCCTGTATGTTAAAGTGGCATCCTCCATCCCCTCCCTACCCTGTATGTTAAAGTGGCATCCTCCCCCCTCCCTGCCCTGTATGTTAAAGTGGCATCCTCCACCCCCTCCCTGCCCTGTATGTTAAAGTAGCATCCTCCCCCCCCCCTCCCTGCCATGTGTGTTAAAGTGGCATCCTCCTCCCCCTCCCTGCCCTGTATGTTAAAGTGGCATCCTCCTCCCCCCTCCCTGCCCTGTATGTTAAAGTGGCATCCTCCACCCCCCTCCCTGCCCTGTATGTTAAAGTGGCATCCTCCACTCCCCTCCCTGCCCTGTATGTTAAAGTGGCATCCTCCACCCCCCTCCCTGCCCTGTATGTTAAAGTGGCATCCTCAACCCCCTCCCTGCCCTGTATGTTAAAGTGGCATCCTCCACCCCCCTCCCTGCCCTGTATGTTAAAGTGGCATCCTCCACCCCCCTCCCTGCCCTGCATGTTAAAGTGGCATCCTCCACCCCCTCCCTGCCCTGTATGTTAAAGTGGCATCTTCCACCCCCTCCCTGCCCTGTATGTTAAAGTGGCATCCTCCCCCCTCCCTGCCCTGTATGTTAAAGTGGCATCCTCCACCCCCCTCCCTGCCCTGTATGTTAAAGTGGCATCCTCCACTCCCCTCCCTGCCCTGTATGTTAAAGTGGCATCCTCCACTCCCCTCCCTGCCTACTGACCGCGATCTGCTGCGGGCGTGAAATCCGGGCCAGGCACGTATACACAAGTATGACTGTAGTCTGTCCAATCTCTCGAGGGAGATAGTGTGGCCTGAATGACACAGTCAAGATCTCGTAGTGTTTACCGTTGACAGTCTCTCGCACCGTAAAGTTCGTTGCCCATTTGTTGTTTACCAACTTGCCCAGACCACCTCCTAGTTGTTTCTGGGTTTTCTTAGAATCACGATCAAGGCGAATAGTAGTAAACCCAGGCACGTTCATGTCCGAAACATCTTCCGCAAGCCACGTTTCTGTGAATCAAAAGAGACTGCGCCGACGATATAATCACCATCATACTTTGTCAACGCTGAAAGTTCGTCCATCTTGTTTTGGAGGGAGCGCACGTTTGACTTTGTAATAGAGGGTAGGGTAGCCTGCAACCTCTCTTTTTCAGTCTGTTTCGAACCCCACCCTCGATCCCCGTTTCTTCTTCTTCTTTGGTTAAAATTATGTGTTAAGATTATGGTTCTGTGTGCATCAGAAATATGATGTACAACATAATCACTGCTACAGAAGATCAGCACTTTTGTAAATTAATGTCTTAAGAAGAATTTAAGGGTGGCCAGAAACAATTAGCAATGATCGAAGTATTATGTGAAAAAACAAACCAGAGCATATCGAACATCACATTAGAAGGAAGAAAGCTGGATAGGCCGTCCTCTCATGAAGCCAACACAACACATAGCGAGACAGGCGCTCACATGGAACCCTCAGGACAAAAGAAAAGGGGAAGGCCAAGAAACACCTGGTGCAGAGAAGTAGAAGCAGAGATGTCAAAAGCAGAATACAAGTGCAGACAGCTGGAAGCCGAAGCCCCAAAGTGTGTCCGGTGGAAAGGAGTCGTTGATGGCCTATACTCCGCCGAGGAATGAAAAGGCTTAAGTCAAAATTAAGTCAGTCCACCCAACTGGACCTGTGAGAGTTTGTGTAACTAGTCCACCGAACTCGATATGTTCATTCACTATATAGTGTCACCCAGATCCGATGAGTAAATATGTTTCACAAGTTTCTCAGCAGCCTGTCGCATGTCTCTTGGTTCCACGACTTCCATCCCCGTCAAGTTAAGGAGAAATCCAAAGCGGTCCTCGGTGTACGCTTTGGCTCTCGATCTAGCTTATGTTTATTCGAAGACAGCAAATCGAGGAGGTAGTGAAGTCACCAAGACGAAAACTCACGCAAGGATCCCAATTGACCTCTTCTGCTCGACTGTAATATATAGGGTTCAATGAGGCGGTGTCACATTCACGACTATAACACAGAAGATCGGAGCGATCAGCGGCTAATCATTTTTTTTCAATTATGATTGATTTTGTGGGGGGCCCAGTGTTAGATTAATCATTGGTACAAGTGGTACACTAATAACAGGCCCCCCACAAAAAGAGCAACTGGTATGTCACGGAATACACACGTGAAACGATTAGTGCGTGTCAGTTTAAAATGTTGTATCTATCTAGTATCTAGATACGCGCGTACTTCCCCCATCGTAAAATAATGTGATTATTAGTCGATAGAGGGCGACGCTAACATCATAAACCACGTGACCAAGCGGACTTCCGTCTGGTTGAGGCAAGATGTGTAAAGTTGGAAAGTTTCCGGGTTGATTAAAAGTTCATATAGAATCGTTTATGGGATACTTTCAGTTGATGCGGCGTCGCTGTGCGAAGGAAATCTTATCATAATTATTTTGGTAAGTTATTTTATCAGTTGATTACTAGAAACTACTTTTAGAAGTGTCGCACCTGAAAATGGGTCATTTTTGTTACTGCTTTGCCTTGGCGAGGCTTTGGCCCGCACGGGGCCTTGTCTTGTTCGACAATTAAACTCACTGTTAATGTTTAGTCATGTTATTTTATCCCGCAGAGACATCCATGTTAAAGAGTGAGGTCGTATATATCCTGTATTTCCACAGTTTATACCAATATTGTGGCTGTCTGTGGCGCTGGCGCTGCCTAATTGTGTGTGTAATCACACAGACAGATCTGACTTCAAGTCAAGAGGAAGTTAAAAGTCTGTGCCCTATTTACGCTATTGTATATGTACCAGCAATGGCAATTAGTCGGACGTTCTATGTTTGCTTAGATTCAGTTATTTATTTATTCCATTAATTAATTTGTCAATCGTGACTTTTGGTATATATATTTGTATTATATGTACATATATGTTCGAAGTACAGTGACAGTGGTAACTATCTGAAATATATACTGAATGTGCCCGTTGTCTATGACTACAGGGTTGAAAAGAATAATGATTTTTTTTTAGATAAAAAAAATCTGATTTTTTATTTATTTTGTTTTGGAAATCTGGTATATAGACCTTTATATAGATGTTTATATTTATAAACTCTTTCAAACATGTTCTATCCAAATCGATTTGGGTACTTGTCTTAACAGAGGGTACATGATTTTTGCTTATATAAAGACATTAGACAATGTCCACAAGGCCTCACCCCCTGTAGTTGCATAATCTGTCTTGGAAAGGAAAGCATGCTCTGTGGCTGTATAGGCAGTGGTAATTATTGTTTGCTGAAAGGGTGGATTAGCACCCGTCTAGGGCTCTGTGTACTCTAAGGGTATCCAATCAGACTGCAAACTGGTACAGTATTAAACAATTGTAGCCCAGACTGTCTAACTTGAGTCAACATACTGAATTGGTAACATCTAGCACAAGCTCTAAGTGGACTTTAACTCATAGCTTCTGATTTGAAAAAATACTTCCTCTTGAAGGCAAGAAAGGGAATAGCTCAAACATACACAATGTCATAAAATATTTGACTATCAGGCTATCTGGTGTCAATACAGCTACACAAGTGTGCACGCTTTGTGCTTTTGTATTAAAAAACAGACAAACCTTTGTTGATCTTGATGCTGGTTAACAAATGATTTAAATTAAATAACCCTCTATGACTATTAGCATGTTTTCAGCTTTGGAAGGTATGGGGGGTCCTGTTATATGCCAGGTTATCATATCCTTATACTTTACTCAGGGTTGGTACATTTCTAAAAAAATATAAAAAGCCATGATTCACACCGTGCCACTATAAATATATTTCATATATATGTCATGACAAATAAATCTTGCACTCTGGATCCTGTTCCAATCATGCCTGTGAAATCGTGTCTTGATTCATTGCTCAATACAAGGGTTGGGTTCAAATCATTCAGTTGTAATTTTGTAATTTGTCATTAATTACAATAACATTAAAAAAAATTTTTACAACACTAATTGTTTCATTGTCAGTAATAATACTAATATTGCTTGTCTGTGGAATGAGTGGGTGACAGGGCATTACAAGTCAGATGGCACTGCGGTGCTTGTATGCATTGCTGGGGGGGTATAACATATTAGAAGGAAATAGGTATCTTGATAGTAAAATTAATTAATGTAAACACAAAAAATATGAATGTTTAGAGTTTCTGTCACACGGCAGAAACCTGCCAGCCCTACACAGTTTAGCAGTTTATTTTGTCAACACAACAGTGAGATTAAATTAAGCAGAGTTGTATTTTCACCCAAATAAACGTAACACTGACAGTCGGAAAAAGACTTAAAAAATTTTTTTGGGACATTTGTAACAGCCTGTGCAATGAAAGGTCATTTTTATAAGTCTCTGTGGAAAATTACCGTAAGCACCGTGTGTCACTGTACATGTGTTGTACATTGTGTGTGCACTGGCAGTAAATGCCCTGTATGCACAGTGTATCAATGTACATGTGTTGTACAATCACTACACTGTATGTGCACTGGCAGTAAATGTCTTGTGTGCACAGTGTATCACTGTACAGGTGTTGTACACTGTCCATTGACAGTAAACATCTCGTATGCAGTGTGTCATTGTACATGTGTTGTACACAATGTACACACTGATAGTAAACAATGTATCATCGTACAAAGAACAGTGCAACCACTGTCATAGAAAGCAACAAGGGTATGACTAATACCAGCAAACATCTCAAGCGTATCTGTTTAAACCTTATTTGGACTACCTGGTAGTAACTGCAGCGTTGGACTGTCATGGTCTCGTAGATATCACTGCATTCCATGTGGTAGTGCACAGATTTAGTTGGCAGCAACGTAAGATGTGAGTTACTCATGTATTGCCTCATGAAGATTCTAGTGCATTTGTGTTTTGATCCGATGTCAAATTTGTGATAATTTTACTAATTGTCAGGCTAATGCAGGAGTTGTTTAACAAGTTTTTACAGAGAGATCACCAGCTTTATGTCCATGGCTACACATTTACCCGTGTAGAAAATACTTTAATTTTCCTAGCATTGACTCCAGGTTGAAGGGACTTACAGCTTTAATATGTCTCTTCTGAAAAACACAGGTAAAGTGGGCTGAATGAAATTGCCGAAATTTAAAAACAGTAGTAAGTGGGCTCAAACCCCGATTCTCTTGATTGACAGTCTGGTGGCGTTCCATCAACCAAACTATCACAACCCACCCGTCCACTTTTTTCATAGTGATAAGAAATTATTCTGAAAAGCTAAGTACTAGTGAAGATGTAGTTCTACGAAGAATCTATCGCTGTGTTTTTGTCAGATTTTATGTACATATCTTGGAACTTTTCAACAGAGATGATTGTGTAGTTATTTACAAATGCATTTGTTTGAGGTTTGTGGGTGTCAACATTGTAATGTGTTTGTTTGTGGGTGTCAACATTGTAATGTTGCTGTCTTTTGTGGGTGTCAACATTGTAATGTTGCTGTCTTTTGTGGGTGTCAACATTGTAATGTTGCTGTCTTTTGTGGGTGTCAACATTGTAATGTTGCTGTCTTTTGTGGGTGTCAACATTGTAATGTTGCTGTCTTTCGTATTGCATCATATTAAGCGACCCACAAACATTTCCAGCAAACAAATATCACCATGTCATAAAGGTCAACTGTGTGCTCTTCCTCCTTGTTCCCTGCTGTACAGAGATGAGGGTCAGGTAAAGTATTGTCGAGCCACTCTTCCTGATCCTTCATTCCATAGTTTTCTGTCAGCCGCCCCCTCTCCATCTTTCATCCTCCCCCGATCTTCTCATATCCCTCCTCACACAGTCCTCCCATCTCAGCTATGGTCTTTTCTTGTGTCCTTGATGTTTTTCCACCTCTGCTGTCTTTGCTAGTTTGCCTGCATCCATCATTACCAAGTGGCCTGCTATATAGATCTTCATATGTATATATGTTTTTATTTGTTATGAGTTTAATTATTTAAACAGCTCCCTAAATACGTGGAAGATATGCCCACAAGTTCACAGTTTATCCGAAGAAAAGATAAAGGGATATTTGTCTGTTGTTGATGTAACATTATAATTCTGAATGATCCTACATCTAGTTTTGGGCGTGTCAAAAGGGTCTGCTTTGCATAGTTGCACCTAAATCTTAATGAACCTGAGCTCAGAAGTTCAACAAACCAGGATTATTCAGCATAATATCATAAGAGGATGCACAAAAGTTACCAACAGAGGGAGGTGGAAATTCAATTTCGAAAAAAAAAAAATTGTAAGATAGATGATCTGAGCTGTCTGTCCACTGATATTCGAAATGTACAGGTGACAAGCTAAATAGCCATGACTTCCAGACATGTTGGGTTTTAACAGAACATTGTGTTGTGCAAGCAGCTTGTGTCATCCAACTAGATACTTGACTAGACACCCTGATAGCCTCCACAGTGGCAGAGAGGTTTAACTTATCAGGTTTGTTCACATGATTGACCTGCTTGACCTCTGGCAGTTGCTGCTGTTTCCTGGACCGTGACCAACCTGAATGAGCTGTTATATGTGTTCAGCCACGCGTGACTGAAGCTCTGGTAGAGACTGCCATGGGGTGCAGTGGTCAGGTCGGCCTTGTATGCCTGTGGGTGCTGTGCTCTTATCTGGCTGGCTGCAACTGTTACTGAGAAATGTTTTGTAGGTCTGTGTTAAGAAAAAAGGTAAGTTCTTTATAATTGAATAGCCACCCATGGAACTGCACAATGTGCTTTACAGTGCAATTACTGCATGACGACTGTTCGTTCACATATGTACACCAGCCAGTCTGTAAGTCAGGAACTTATTTAAACAGCTGAGCTGAGAACAAAACTGCCCAAGCTTTGAGACGGCAGCAAGAGGACTCACACCGCGGTTCTCTTGGTTGTGAGTCTGACGTTCTACAACCGAGTCGAATCCAGGACAAAACCCCACTCGGACATAACCCCACTCGGACATAACCCCACTGGACATAACCCCACTGGACGTAACCCCACTTTTATTTTTTTAGAAGTAATGAAAATTTAAAAAATATCTATCCGGAAGGACCAGGCACAGGTTGCCACTGCACTGCTACACTACTGTGTGAGATGGAAGTAGTTTAATGTAGTTTTCATGATAACAATATGTGAGGTAGTAGTTTAATGTAGTTTTCATAGTTGCATATTTTTCAATGTTGTATGGTGATACATTGACCTTAATAAAACAGAAAATAACAAATATTGTTGTCTTTGAATCTATATGCAGTAGGCCAAAAGGGGTTTTGTCTGAGTGGGGTTGAGTGGGGTTTGGTCCGAGTGGGGTTATGTCCAGTGGGGTTATGTCTGAGTGGGGTTTTGTCCAGTGGGGTTATGTCCGTTTACCAACCGAGTCTATAAGCCTTGAAGAGAGGGTACCTGGAAGTAGAACAACAACAACGCCCCAGAAATACATAAACAACAAGTCTTTACAATGGCTGTGGTGTGCTATTATTGTAACTTTATTATTACTGAACATTCTTCAGGATAGTTCATTTTCAAATCAAATAACTTTCTTTTTACATATCCAAGGTGTGTTTAGTTTACCTGGTAGAGGCTTTCATCAACGTGTCACGTCAGAAAAAGGCTAGAGAATGACAAGACACTAAAGAAGAGATCAAACCTAAACCTAGACGACATCATGGAGTTGTTGAAATTTGTCCTGGAGACGACATACTTCAGATTTGAAGGAGAAATTTATCAGCAGAAATTTGGAGTAGCCATGGGCAGTCCGGTATCCCCCATTGTTGTCAACTTGTACATGGAGGACCTGGAGCAGAAAATAATAGCAACAGCACTGGTAGATTGCCAACCGAGAAACTGGAAACGATATGTGGACGATGTAATTTGCCTGGTACACACGGGAAAGGCAAAGAAATTACAACAACACATGAACACTAGACCCCACAGGGAGCATCATTTTCACGCGGGAAGATGAAGAGAACAACAGCATGCCCTTCCTGGATGCGAAGTTCACCAGAAAGGAAGATGGCAGTGTGAAGTCTACAGTGTACAGGAAGAAGACACACACCGACCAATACTTGAACTTTGTGTCCCACCTCCCCAAACATCAGAAGTTAGGAGTGGTAAGAACCCTTATGCACAGGTGTGAGATGATAACTTCAGAGGAGGGGGACAAGAAGGAAGAGGTGGAACACTTGAGAGAAGCTCTAAGAGTATGTGGCTATCCGTCCTGGGCCTTGAACAAGGTGACAGATAGCTGTAAGAAGAAAAAGAACCAAAAAAAAAGCTAATGACAGAAATTACAGGAGCCAAGTAGTCATCCCATACGTAGAGGGGGTCTCAGAGAGAGTACACCGAGTACTGAAGAAATATGGAGTAGCAACAACTATGCGTCCCCACACCACCCTCAGGCGCTTGTTGGTACATCCCAAGGACAAAGTAGAGGTAGAAGAACAGGGTGAACTGGTGTACCAAATACCATGCAAGAACTGTGGTGCTGAGTACATTGGGGAGACAGGAAGACTACTAAAAACACGACTGGAGGAACACAGAAAGGATGTAGACAACACGAAAAAAGAGAAATACACAAGGAGGGGGGAAAAAAGATTGATGTCTACCATCAATAAATCCGCCCTTACAGACCATGCGACAACTGAAAACCACATCATAGACTGGGAGGGAGTGAACATTGTAGACAAGGAACCCAACCGAAGAATACGGCACATCAAAGAAGCCATCTGGATCAGAAAAACTAGAACACCCATCAACACGAGACGAGGGCAATTATGAACTGCCTCACGTGTACGATGACGTCATCAAGCGTCATAGGTACTGATGAAATCAACGTGACACGTTGATGAAAGCCTCTACCAGGTAAACTAAACACACCTTGGATATGTAAAATGAAAGTTATTTGATTTAAATTTATTGTTGTAACTGTTGTGAATCTCCAGCCAGCTTCATTGTCCAGTGCATCCCATAGATAATGCTGTTTAACCTGTTTCGTTGCACAACAATTTCACCTGATTGCCACCATTGAACTTCTATTTAATTTACACTTAATCAGTTAATGTCCTTATTTCTAGTGTTGTTCTTCTTATTGTGTTTTTCACACAAGATGTTGCCTTTTTCGAGGGCATGACGCCTTTGCCCGGTCCATGATGGATTGATGGTTGCTCTGCAGTCATATTTCGTTGACTGCGTCTCGCCAGTGTTACGTCACTTCCTCGTGGTTGTCTTTGCTCGGCTTACTCCGGTGCACATGCAATTTAGTGGTGCCAGCAGACCCCGCGGTTGGTCAGACCCCGCGGTTGGTCAGACCCCGCGGTTGGTCAGACCCTGCTGGTAGGGATTCAGCGGGTAGTAATCCCATTTTAATGACTGTTGAAGTTTCTCCAGTCTGGTGCCGCTGGGCGACGAGTTCAGCGGTTTTATGGTGTTCATGAAGCTTTTCTGTGACTTAAGTCGGCTCGCAGCAGACATGTGGTTGTGTAGTTGGTGTTTTGTACCTGCCACTTGTCTTAATCTTTCCGTGTTGCTAGCAACAGTCTGCCTGATGTCGGGGGGAGATATACAAACCAGCAGATATAGGCTGTCTATGTTGATGGGTTTCTGACAATCTGCTATGATTCGGCAGCAGTCGTGTAGGGCAGGGTGCTGCTTGTTTTGCATGTGTCGATGTTGCCCATACAGCACATGCAAGCATTGATGCAGTGGAATAGCAGAAAGCAAGTCTGTAAGCCTTGTAGAGAGGGTTGACGGGCAGAAGAAGATCACATTACTCTGGTTCCCCATTGTTGTTACACCACGCTCTTTCAGGCGTGTTTCATAACTAAGGTCTGTTAGTTCTGGAATCAGTTGGTTGCTGCTGAAACCTGCTCATCTTGTGCCAGATCTTATTACAGTGCATGAATTGATATTTTCTGTCCTCTGAATGTCTTGTCACGAAACTTGGTCAGTTACATCAGGGGTTCTGTGGTCCGCGGGATGGTTTGAGGTGGTCCCAAGGGACAACGCCATGTCCACGTTAATTGTGTGTAAAAAATCCTTTAACCCATTAGACCCCGTAAATTGAATTAAACATGTTCTTCTTTTCCCCCAGCAACTGAGACAGATTCTGAAAATTATATATAATATATTTTGATTTAATAAAAATGCACATCTTCAATTACATCGATAATTTTTTTGCAATACAGTGGGCCTCAGTGACTTTAGCAGCCCCATGGGTGGGCTTCAAGGAGAAAAGTTTGGGAATCCCTGAGTTATATTATATCAGTTCCATATCAGAAAAGACTATACATGTGAAGAGAGCAACTATAGACATACTCAGCACCCAAAAATAACATCAGTATATATTTTATCACAGCTTTATTTAATTTCTGCATATTATGGCAAAGAAATGTAACATATGCAACATATTCTATTGTACTGTTTACTTGTTGGAAATAATTATAAAGCTAGATGGTATAATTTTTTTAGATACATTTTTTTAGATTCATTTGAGATACCAATTCCAATTCTGGCATTTCATTTCCAATTACAAATGTAATTGACCCCCAAGTCTGCATGTCAGTGCTACACACCGAGAGCTGACATGGTGCCTTCTCTTATGTCGCAGTTCTTTTCTACCACAACATCTAGTCTAAATTAGCATGGTGGCTCAACTGATTCGGTGCTCCACCAGTTGTTTTATACACCAGTCATTGAGTCAGTGTTGGCAATTTCCCGGGAAATAAGAGTATTTCCCAGGACGGTGGGAAATATCGGGAAATACTGGGAAATATGGAAAGTATGTTCTTACCTGGTTATTTAACACTTGATGCCATGACAATTTGTTCATGGGTCATATGGCTCATCATAAATAACACATTATCTATCTTATCTATATCATGATCCCTTACTCTTAGCTACAGAAGTGTCATTTCACAAAAAGGTGTCAATCTTCATTGTCTTTTAAAAACACAGTGGTACAAAGACAGTGAATGACAGGTATACATGACTTCATCTTTACACTGTTACTCAAGCATGTACCAGGTATGGTTCCAGTGTTTGTTTAAAAAGTCATTTAATTGATTAACAAAAGGTGTCAATTATCTCCACAGTGACAGTCCACAGACATGAGCTTAAAACAGTTAAAGGGGTGCTAGTTGTCAATTTGTTGTCAATTAGTTTCACAGCCAATCACAGGAATAAGTGCTAAATGGCTTCATATCTTGCTAAGGTATATAAGGTTTCAGTAAATTTTGTCAGAGCACATACATATTATACTCTCAGTGTAGCAGCAACTTAACCATGAAAGCCAAGAATCTAATATGGGGTTTCTACACTATTACCGTAGAAGGGAAGAAGCAAACTGCGAAATGCTGCCTTAAAAGCTATCTGATGAGTACCCTTGGCCGGGACGAAACAGTTTTTACACCTTCAATTAACATACTAACATACACTTCAATGTAATATAATCATATATACAAATAACAAACAAATTAAATCAAATTAAACAAAAAACATATTAAAAATTTGTATTTCCCACTTTGAAGAGTATTTCCCGGGGCGGGAAATACCGGGAATTACCGCTGGGAAATACCACCCCCGGGAAATACCGGCCAACCCTGCATTGAGTACAAGTAAAACACACATGGGGGTAAATTGATAACATGTGAATGGACTTACAGATCTTTGCCCTTTATCTGTAAAATCCAGTGTTTGGGTACGGGGGGCTTGAGTATATGTTAACCCCCTTCCTGTATGCTTCCAGCCAACAACTTCAACCCCCCAATATTCAACAGCTTCCTTTATATAAACACCCCTAGTATAAAACACCCCGAATGATAGCCATAGATGTAGGGTAGCTTGGGGATATGACATAAGATGCATGACATAAGATGCCTTCTACAATGCAACACAAAAGGACGTACCTTTGATAACCTTAACAATAAAGCAACAAGGAACTACGATCAACAAAGTGACGTCATTGACCCACGGTCACCCACCCCACCTATTGTGTCCAAGCCGTGCAGACTCCTTTGGTGACACGATTGTGGTGCACTATTAATATCCTTGTCCAAGGGGGAAATATTATTTAAAGCTTCCTCCTCAATTAAAGCTCGCTCTTTAATTAGGTTTTTTGCTCATCTCATTTCAAACTCATTTTGCCAAAAATTTAACCTACATGGTATCAACTGTGGCATGGCATGATAACACATTTACACAAATGTTTTGTTTAGTTTCAGTGAAATCGTCAGACAAACTAATTAATTTATTTTTAACTGGATCCAGTCAAAAATCTATGAAACGAGCAAACTTGCTGTAACTCTGTATACGTTAGAATTTATAAGGATATTCAGACTTTCACACGTTAACAAATGTCACCATCAAACTAAATTTTTCTATTTTATAAAATTGATGACATATTAGGTTACATATTACTTAAATATGCACATATTACATAAATTGACTGCACATATTATTTAAACCATTCACACAGATTTAAACATCAGTGAACCTGATTTGTGATGGATTAAATGAACTGAAAGGGAATTTTAATGTACACTTGTTATTTGCTTGCAAATATACATGGTTCCACTATTAGGCTAGTGCTACCCATGGTCATTTGGGCCATAGGCCACACAGCATCAGATTTGGCTAAACGAAAGTTACCCATTTAAGCAAATTTAGCCACCAGCATTTTTGTTGAAGAACACGTGAACTGTTGTTGTATTGCACATAAAAAAATTGGCTAAAGCCATTTGTATTTGGCCCCAAAAAAATTGGGGCCTTTAGCCAAAAATGCTAAACAGTTTACAACATCAGAGCTAGCCCACCTCTGTAGTTAACTGTTAATGTCCACATGCAGCTTATCATTTGTTTTTTATAAAGTTAGTTTTGCTATGAATTTTCCATCTTGGGTCTTTTTCCCACTATTGCTCATAAAACTCATTCAGTCGGTTGAGGGACCAGGGTTCAAATCCACCAGCTGCTGTTTTGAAACTTGGGCAGTTCCTTTAACCGCACATTGCCAGTCTTTTGGAAGACACACTAAAAGCCTTTCCTCCTGTCTACCTGGTGCAGGGGAAGTAAAACACCCCACACTGGGGGTAAATGAGTAACCTGTTGTGGACTCTTGTCTCTCATGAGCCACTGCAGAAGTGTTCATGATGTGGGTCTGTCAGTTCTGCTAACTACCTTGCAAAAAGATACTGTACGTTGAATTCTATGACTGTTTCTGATCATTTCTTTCTTTGAGGTTGTCCTACAGTCATAACTCTTAAAGCCTATCCCCAATTCCAGTCTTACACAATGTCAAATGTCATTTGAGTAAATCACCAGGTTTGTTTGTTTTTCAGCACTTATTTCATATCATATAAGCCAGAAACATGCCATGAAGTACAACTACATAATATGTGTAGTTACACTGTAGTTAAACATAAGGTTGCCAGGCACCACATCCTGTTAGCTGATCTATTTTCATCCTATTAGGTATGTGAGTATATGTTGTGCATAATAATATCACACTGCTCACTGATTCTGACACTGACGGTGATGCACTGGACTGTGATGTGTCTTTCTAAATGCCAGTACCTATCTGATCTTAAACCAGGGAAAATCTCAAGAAACATGACTTTACTGCAGTGCTAGAACTGAAAAGTAAGTAATATTGAATTGTAACAGGAAATTTGTATGCAGTGGCATATTTGGGGGCATTGGGCCAAACCCCCCTTTATGTTTTTTATTTTTTTCAATTGTACCACTAGATGGCAGCATGGTAAACTAATGGGTAAGTAAACTTGCCCCCTGTTTGGTCTCCCCCTTGCAAGATCGTAGACACGCCACTGTTTGTTTGTGATCGGGTGGATGGGATTCAGTGTATTTGTAATTACCGCCAGAATGTAGAATTGCTGAACTGATGCAATTGATGCTGCTACATAAAAAATTATTCAAATAGATATTGCATTTCACAGTTATGTGTGTATGCTTTATGTCATGTAACTTTTTAACTCAAAATATAATATTTTATGTCCAGATTTGCTCTGTTCACATACTTTTATTTCGAGTTGGAATTGGTGTTTTCTAAAATTGGAATATGTATCTTTGAGGTGTAATTGGAATTTTAATTGGCACTTGAAATTGATATAATGCAGTTAACGCAGAGTCTGTCCCGGAGAAAAACTGTAGCTGTTGATGTTTAGAGATGGTTTATTGCATTCTTGAGTCTGACTACATATCAGTCACGCCACCTCTACCTGTTGCATTACACGGAGTCTTGTTGTTTGCAGGATACAGGTAACAAAAGATCCTCACAATGTCTAAACTGTCACGAATGTTTTCCGGCATGATGACGGGAAAGAAAGCTAAGGGTGACATGACCCGGGAAGACTCAAATACCCTGGATATATCGAGCCCTACTAATGTGGTTCACGAGGTTCACGTTGGGTTCAATACGATGACAGGGGAATTTGAAGGTTTGCCCGGCCCCTGGGAACAATGGTTGTCCCACTCTGACATCAGGTAAAACTTCCCTCCGGGGAAAGGTGATGTGTCACTGGCTTCCATGAGTCGCTGTCCGATGATCTGTCAAATTTGCAGTGGTTGGGTAACTTGTAAATTTGTCTTCTTCTAGTTATCAGCTGGACAAGATTCTGCTACCATTCAGCATTGTTGTTTTACGTGCACAAATCCTGCATTAATAGACGGAAATATTATGTGAAAACATTGGTGTGTGATTTTGTGGGATATTATAAAAATATTTGTTTAAGGTGAAACTGAAACTCCTAAAAAGGGATATGCTAGTGATTGGCATGGCATTGACAGAATCCTCGAGACACGTCACTGGAAGTTTGTGATTGGTTCACCAACAGTAATCATGTGCATGCTATTTGAGTAATGCAGAATTCTTGCTTTACATAGGCCTAGGCAAGTGGCATGGCGAGCATACTGAAGAAAGTGAAGGGGTCACGAAAAAGTGCTACTTTTACTGTCAGCTCCCCTGGCTCAGAAAACGATGATAAGATGAAACGTCTCGAAATATCAAGTCCCACCGACTTCAAACATAATGTCCATGTCGGACTGGATCCCGTAACCGGGAACTTTGTGGGCATACCAGCTGCCTGGAACCAGTGGCTGGAGACATCACAAATCAGGTATGGCGTCACAGTTTTGGCAGCAGTGAGTGGCCCTAGATTGTAGTTAGGGTGCAGCGGGGTAAACACACCCATTGGGTTTTTCTTGACTAAATGGATTAAGTTTTTGTAGTGGGATGTCCGGTAATTGCTGTCATTTCAGTATATCATGTAATATGTTGCAGTGTGGCACATTCGTATAACTTATTTGTAGCAACCAGTAATTCACTAACTGCTTGGATAGTGTTCTTTGCACAAATGTTGGTACTGGTTACATTAATGATGTCCATCTACACTTGCATGCTTTCTAATACAAACCTGACACTCCTGGCAATATATATATGAACTTTCACGCATATCTCCCATCTATATTTCTGCAGAACTAACAACATTTTGTTACACTTTCCAAGTATGACCAAAATCACACCCATGGTCGGAATGTTTAAGTATTTCTGAATTTAAATCTAGAAATTGTTGTGTGAAATTCCATTTCGTTGAAGCGTACAGAAATAATCAGTGTGTCAAATACTGTTCATGATAACATGCTTAGCGAATCTGGTTTGTTGCCACCTGAGCTGAGTTTCCTGAGGATTTAGGCACTGCAGAAATTTTTTATGTCGTCCCCCCTTTCCCACAGTAATTCTTTGTTTCATTGCAACATGGTAGTGTATCGGCATTAACTTTCTTATACTAACCTATTAGTGGTGGTTGTTTTTTAAATATGACAACTATTTGTTTAATACCTAGCGACACCCTAGTGCTGCACTCTAGCGGCCCCTGCCAGAACTGTAACTGCCATAACCTGCAGTTTAATCGGTGGTGGTTTTATGTTTTCACAATCAAACAGGCATTTTTTCTCTCTCGCATCATATTTTTATGCAAGTGGTGTCTACTGTTTCTGACCAGTGTGATTCAACATTTTAGTTTCAAATTGTTTTTAATTTACACAAAATCATCTTAATGACCCTTGATTTTGGAAAAATATCTAGCCGTATTGGCTAAACATGAAATGCCTGTTTGACCTGATTCGTATATGTTCTTTGTTTCCCACATATTTGTTTGACCTGTGTTTTATTTTTCATGCACATTGTACGTTTACGTTCAGCTTTTTTATCTTTCTGATATTAGCTATTAACAAAGTGGTTTTGTTTTTACTTTGATTTAATCAGCTGGCGAGTGAAATGTCTCCAAAAAAACAGCTGTGTGATGCACCTGAATTTTTCGTTTGGTGTTTAAAAGAAGACTGTTTAGCATCTTCGCCACCAGGGGACTTATGAGTACATCAGTATCCTGGCAGATAACCCTGTTGAAACTTAGTTTTCTGCGTTAACCAATGGACTACATCCCTACAACTTTCGGACATTTGGGATGTGGCCAATCGTGGATGATGTTACATGTAATGTTTGAGAAATAACTTAACTTTAATTTAAACTCTATTTGGAGTTTGGCGGGGAACAGGGCTGGGCCCAATTACACAAAATTATATCAATTACAATTACATTAATTTTTTATTACAATTGCAATTACAGTCATAATTTTCCAAATCAATTACAATTACACTGTTTTAATTTCAATTACAGTTACATTATGCGGAACCAAATATATTCAGCATTTGTTAATTATGTATTTTTGCGCATTTTGTTGAATTTCAATATTTTGTACACAATTGATAAACAAATATAACGGTAATGTTTGTACATTTTGTTGAATTGTGACTTTGAATTATACTAAATAAAAAGATAGCCGTTTAAAACATATTTTTATTATATAAAAATACAATGCAATATCCAGACATAATCCTACAGGACATATTCCAATGCAGACATTTCTTAAATTTTTTTTGGAAAATACTAATAATAGGGTTTGATGTGTTTACTTTGAGGTTGTAGCTCCTGCTCTAAGCTGACATTCTTAATTGGTCTGCCCTTTGCTTTGTGTGAGCTGGGAATGGGAAGAGAGGCTATATAAAGGGTCATTGCCACCTGACCTGTCTCTAACCCGCCACAACACAAGGGGTGTAATTCACTGAGCTGATATTTTCTGAAGTAATATCAGGCTACAGGTCTTTCCATGTTGTTTGAATACCAGCTTAGCCTTTGTCTGACAATGTCTGTGCATTGTTTATTGCTTCCTGGCTGTTACCAACTTATTGAAAAGGCTAATTGCTAAGGCTACCCACCACTAGCACCACTGACCAGTACCCACCAGACAGTGAATACTGAGACTTAAATATAAATATATAAGCAGGTGTTATTATTAGTCTTGATTTTCAACTCATGTGAGACTTAAATTATATTTTTATTGACAATTCGTTCAGGTATTTTGTGATATGAAACGTACTGTAATTGATTGTAATTGAAATAAAATTTCAATTATACAAAATATAACAATTACAATTACAGCAACATTTTGAAACTATAATCAATTACAATTACACAATTTTGCTGTAATCAATTACAATTACACAATTGGACCCAGCCCTGGCGGGGAACGTCTAGTTCCCAGAAAGACATCGACCAGGACAGGAAGTGGGAAGAAGTATATGATATATGATTCAGCCTACATCCACACATGGCGTGGGGAAAAGAAATTCCATGTTTCAACAGGTTTTTCTGCCAGGAGTACTGTAGTACTACTCCCACCCCTGGTTAGCGAGGATGCTGTTTAGATGAAGACATAATCGTTTACTTGGCAGCGCACACGTGTTTCTTAAATGGAATGTACAATGGTTATGCAAGGAGCTGTTTTATGAGACATTGTTACAGTGAATTTATTAGTATTTACAACATCTCGGTTGGTAGTAAACGATATCGACGAATGATTTTGAAGGTGAAACAGCATTTCTCGTCCAATGATTTATTGGCCTAAATTCCCATTTAAAACAATTTCTGACAGTAAATATACTGCTGGAATAATGATTAAAACATGAAGTATGACATTGTTAATTTAGATGAACTTTAAGATAAAATTTAATAGTAGATGAACTTTAAGGTAAAATTGAATAGTAAGAGAATTGAAGTATTTTAATTATGTGAAAGCCCAACTAACTCTGTTATCAGTTAACCAAAGAAAATCTTTGAACATTCACCTTTATTTCTATTCTTTTATAACCAAGGAAACTGGCTACACAGGATTTTTTGTCAAAGCTGCAGTGATTAGACATTAATGTGGTTTTATCTTTCAGGGGCATTTCATCTGGTTAAAGTCCAACATACGCATTAGATCTAATGCGACTTAACTTGCTGCAACAATCTAAAAGTTGTTGCATCAGGCATAATGACGCAGAACCAGCTAGAGTTGAGACTGTTGTAGCGAGTTGAGATTTGTCGTGTTGTAACTTGTATGCCGGACATAAGTTATGGTTTTGTTTTCAGACAGCGACTGTTATAATATCTCATAGAAGAACATGGCAGACAGAAAAACATGCCCTTTTAAGAAAAATTCCTATATTCTTACACTACACACTTCCT
This sequence comes from Lamellibrachia satsuma, assembly GCA_033239005.1. Classification (NCBI taxonomy): domain Eukaryota; kingdom Metazoa; phylum Annelida; class Polychaeta; order Sabellida; family Siboglinidae; genus Lamellibrachia; species Lamellibrachia satsuma. The sequence continues at coordinate 845,810 of BSQZ01000053.1, forward strand.
GTAGAAGTAAATCACACCGAGTTGTAGCTGCATACTCATGCAACACACTACCATGAGATATTATAATGGATCACAAATGTGTGCTGCCTTTTATTGCCTACGTGTGTATTGTTATAGCCATGGAATGATTTTATATATGCATTTTTATTTTTCACACACACACGCACGCACGCACACACACACACACACACCCTTACACATATACATGCTCACATAAGTACATATTTTACTTTTTCACAAACATGCACCGCACGCACGCACGCACGCACACACACACACAAAATTACACACACACAAATTCATGTGCACACACATATGCGCGCACACACATACAGTGATGAAGTTCCACCCTGTTTGTGCTCTGTGCCTGTAAACCAACCCAATCCGGGATTACTTTGACAGCAAAAAGGAACAAACACAAAACCCGAATGCAGTGCTGAGTGCGCTCAAGGCTTATGACCGCTCGATCCGATACAAGGGGAAGAATAAGTTTATGGCAGCTGAGTCACTGGAGGACATCACAGAGAGCGAGTCCTCCGAATCCCGAGGCTCCAGCACCGGGGATGCCAGCTCTCCCGAGTCCCCCCTACAGGGCCCCGTCAGTCCCTCGGATAGACCCCCAATGCCCCCACCAATACCCGAAAAAAAGGTACGTACGCACTCACTTTTTATTATCATGTATTTTATTTATTTATTTGTTATGTTATTTATTTACTAAAGCTGTTTATATATTTACTAAAAGTATTTATATATTCACTACATTTATTTATTTATTATATATAACTATAAATCTTTTATTACAATGTTATGTATTTATTTTTGTACGAGCCTATGTAAGGGCTGGTCCAAGATATATTGTACATTTTAGTAATAATACTAATAATAGTACGCAAAACTAAATTTTTCAGTGGTCATTCCGTTCCTTTAATTGAAAGAAAATTATTAAAAAATTTGGCAAGACAAATTTAATAACAATATATCTGAATTTATTAATATTTATAAGTTTTTTTTATTATAAGTTTTTAACCAACATCTCGATTGGCTAAAAATAATCAGTTACTCTCTCGTGATATTAATACTTTCCAAAGTACCTGATTTGGCGATGAAATTAAATAAGCTGGTTCTACGACGTGTAAAGATCGCATTATGGAAATTAATTACATACTAATACATCATCCAATGAAAATTTGTGTAAACTTTCCCTTTAAAGGTACAACATTTGATCGTAGAATAGTTTTTTATAGTATAAACTATATCCATATTCTCACATCTTGACCCCCAAAGGTGTTTTATTGAACCACATTTTTTCATGTATTTTGATTGTTTAATTTGAATGTTTTGACTCAAATATCATGTTTACATGGTATGCTGAATGGCAAGGTCATGTTTACATTGTATGTTGAATGGCAAGGTCATGTTTACATTGTATGCTGAATGGCAATGTCGATATATCCTTAAACAGACAGCGGTCGAGTTATATTTTTAAACTGTGATTCATTAAAACACAATTGGGCAGTTAAGACAATAGAATAAACATAATTATTCTGTGTAACATGATTTTATGTTGAAACAATCAGGCTTTGTACCTTAAAACCTATTGTGTTTTAGTCAATCGGTCAGAATGGCGACTTGACAAAGAACATGGGCAAGATGAAGGTGGCGTCGCCTGGTGCCAAGAAGAAGCCCCCATTAAGGACAAAATCTGTGAAAAAGATGACAGATACCGAGATCATGACAGCACTGAGTGCGTACCTTCGATACGGGCCGTCAAATGTTTTTTAGAATAATTACATTTTTAGTATTGATGTTCTTTTATTTTAAGCATCCCAGAAGTATCTCAACGATATGTATCTTAGCAACAGATAGGAATAGTTTCATCAAACAGTGTAGTGTGTAACAAGTTTTGCCAAAAAATACATTTATGCAATCAACAACACAACACAGATATAGAGATATGAAAAGGCCAAATGAATGACGTTTATTGTGGGGATTAAGGGTAAGCCCACTTTCAAAGAAATGTAAAACAAAGAAATGTGGGCTCCACAACCCAACGCCAGGCTGACTACGCCCCATGCGAGCCTCCTGGACGTCGGGTTCAATAGAGCCCACATTTCACCACAAAGCAGTAGCAGTATTCCTAGAACAAATAAAAGAAACAATGGCATTACTATTGTTATGGAACACCCTTAAACCAAATAGCATAATGCCCTACATGCTATCACGCAGTCTATGAATACAACTACCTGCTTAAAAATACACTAGCTCTAACTGGAATAACTACAAAGGTGGGGCCAATTCGCTACACGAACAGTTCTAAAATCCAAGGTGGAAGGGAAGCGAGCTGCATCCCAGCGTTAAAACCCGTGAACACTTCTGGGAAAGCCAAAACTCCCATGTCCACTATCGCAATCAAAAAATGGGAAAGCTTGGAGACATGAACACCCCACTTCCACCAAAGATGTACAATTGCTGCTAACAAATAAACATACAACAGGGAGAAAGATGGGGAGGAGGGTGGGACAAATTTTCAAAGCGCATCCACTCCGTATGCTTTCACAAAACGAAGTGGCTAGTCCAAGTTTGAATTCTGTAGCGTCGCGCAGCTGGTGCGCGCTGATTGGTTCAAAATATGGAGGCAGCAAAGTGGGTCACAGAGTGCATCACCCAGCTCTGCTGGATTAGCATAATAGAATAAATTAGCAATGGACCAATCATTAATTGTATGTGGTGTTGCTCGCATAAAAACCTATATGCAACATTGGCTGTGCCAATGTTGCATACTCCCATTTATGCAATCGACAACACAACACAGATATAGAGATATGAAAAGGCCAAATGAATGACGTTTATTGTGGGGATTAAGGGTAAGCCCACTTTCAAAGAAATGTAAAACAAAGAAATGTGGGCTCCACAACCCAACGCCAGGCTGACTACGCCCCATGCGAGCCTCCTGGACGTCGGGTTCAATAGAGCCCACATTTCACCACAAAGCAGTAACAGTATTCCTAGAACAAATAAAAGAAATAATGGCATTACTATTGTCATAGATCACCCTTAAACCAAATAGCATAATGCCCTACATGCTATCACGCAGTCTATGAATACAACTACCTGCTTAAAAATACACTAGCTCTAACTGGAATAACTACAAACGTGGGGCCAATTCGCCACCGGTCACCGACCATGTGACCACCCCACCCTTCACCACTATCACCTAGGTGGCAGCACCATCCAGCAACTTTCCACAGTAATCAAGTGAAGCAAATGTGTATCAAAGAATGTCTCATTTGAAATAAAAATAAAGAAGTTAGGTTAAATTGTCTGGATATCATTTCTTCGTGGTCGCCCTGTATTATAATATTTCTAATATAGGAGTATGTTTAGTTGTCAAATTAGTAGTACAGCGTTGCGTCATGGCACGACTTCTCATATCATACAACATATATAAACATCTGAACTTTGCTTGTTCTGTGTATGTATGACAAAGTTACATTCATTGTTCCTTTCAGAGAAGGTAGTTTCACATGATGACCCAGAAGAGAAGTATGACATTGGCAAATCAATTGGATCAGGGTAAGTTAACTCATTAATGTACAACATTGTACATGCACATCTTGATATACCCTGTTATACAGTATTACACCTTTGTGCAGACTGTCATTAAAGGCTGCACAATTCCACATATTACAGCATTACACACTTTTTTACAGTAAATTGTAGACATTGGATCCGCGTAGTATATTATTACACTATTCTAAAAATTATACTTAATGGATCCACAATGATTTCACTTAGTGGATCCATGCAGTGCAGTATGACACTACTACACACAGTATCATTAATGCATCCACATAGTATGTTATCATTGGTAGTATGCACTGTGTAATGCCATTACTTAGGAACGTTGTTAGTTGTAAAAACATTCAGTGTTAGAATTATTTCAAACACACCTGTGGTGGAAACTAACTAATTTGAAATGAATGTGTTATTTATGCAAGTCGGGGAACTAGGTCTCCGTGTGTGATGGTTTTCTCTTTGTAAGCTTAAAAAATCAAATACAGCCTTGACTCGTTATTCCGCAGATTCAGATGTAAGGTGGTCGGTCGTGGTCCCCGATTTTGTACCACCAGGGGGAACTGCCAAATGGGCCTGTCTTTCAGGAGCGTTCGTGTGCCTAGGCCACGATCACCGCACTGATCTAGTCTATAACTAGCACTTGTTTTGCGAGATGTACTCCTCGTGTTTGTCAAACCTACTTAGAATTGCTTTGACAATTCTCAGTAAACTTTAGGTGAACAATGGCAATGAACGAGTGGTGATGTGTTGTTTGTTTTGCGCTGCCACTATCATCAATTCCTTACGCCGGCTTCGCAGCCTTTGCAGTTTTGTAAATTGCAATCGAGATTCACAAATACGCCTCGCGTAAGAATCATATTAATACTGGGGTGAAATGGCATGCTTCTATCGCATCATAACTCTAATAATTTTTGCTGCGAAACCAATGTGCCAAATACCTAACCCAAGGTGCTACTGGTGTGTGAAAATATGAATTCGGCATCCGCATATGAAACGGTGAATCAATGTTAAGTTGTGCATTATGAATTTATGCTTTGGTTGAGATGGGTTGAAAGATGACGTGAAACAATTATTAATTCTACCTACTGTCTTCTTCTATGTTTAATCAGCTTACGTACTGCGTGTGTCAACTGATATACGTTTTTGGTTGCTAAGATTCCGGTTATTATCTTCGATTCGTAGGCTTATTGGTCCAGTACATCGTCGTTGTAACAAATCTATTCCATAACGGTATGCGAACGCTGTTGCTTAGTAGCTCCCTGGTGGCAGATATGGGAACACCTAACGCACCTCGTGTACAATGCAGTCCAAAATCGTGGACCCAAACCACCGCATTATAACGAGGCTTGACTGTAGTACAAAAAGATGTTTGATAGGATTGACCCCACTCACCAACCCCCATTCCAAAAGATGTTTGATAAGATTGACCCCATACGGTGAATGGAAAACTGGTTATTGCAAAATTTCAACTAGGAAAAAATCTAAAAGCATAGCTTTCCAATGTTTTTTGTGATCACCCAAGTGGACCCTTTACCCACCACCCACATCCAATTTGTTTCTGTATTGGCATTTTTTTCTTCTATTTACTAAACCCCATAGTCGACTATATTGTTTATGGTGTTTCCAATGTCTAACCTGTGTCCATATTTCAGTGCGTCTGGGAATGTTTGCTTGGCGAAGGAGATCTCAACGGGTAAGATGGTCGCCATCAAGATGATGGACTTGGAGAAGCAGCCAAAGAAGGAGTTGATCGTGACAGAGATCGAAGTGATGAAGGACTACCAGCATCCAGCCATCGTCAACTATCTGGAGAGCTACCTCATCTCCAAACAGACCCAGTTCCTGTGGGTCGTTATGGAGTACCTGGAGGGTGGCGCACTCACCGACGTTGTCACGGAGACAGTGCTGAGCGAGCCGCAGATCGCTGGCATTTGCCAGGAGTGTCTGCGGGCGCTTGAGTTCCTGCACGCGCGTGACATTATTCACCGTGACATCAAGAGCGACAACGTGCTCCTTGGAATGAAAGGCGAAGTCAAACTGACGGACTTTGGATTCTGTGCTCAGATTACGCCCGAACGCGACCGTCGCTGCACCATGGTCGGCACGCCCTACTGGATGGCTCCGGAGGTCGTCACCAGGTGGGTATGGGTTTCTCAGCCCTGTTGTCATGGTAACCAAGCTGTTGCTCAAGGCATAAGTGACTTGTTGTTTTGCTGAAAACTTAATGGTCCCTCCTTATTTCAATTCTATGATATGCTGGCTTGGTTGTGTAAATTTCTTAATTATCTGTTATTTTTTTATACCTTGAGAAAACAGCAACGCTATTCACACTTTTGCAGGTTACATGATCTAATGAGCAAAGTCAATTTTTTCGAGGATTTTAACAAAACTACACCCTCATTTATTAAACCGACGCCTCATATTGTTCAAATTAATGATGCACTACAAATTTGAACATCAACGAACCTGATTCACAATGGGCTAAATGGATTGAATTTTACTACATCGTACAGTTGTACAGAATCGGTTACCTGTTTCGGCTGTTTGTTATGTTGTTTCGATAGTTTTCAATTTCTCTACTTTGCAACCAGTCATGGGGGTAAGGGGGCCTCTTCCCCATCTCGATTTTTTTTAGGTCTTAAATCTAATATATATTTATTAACTAATTAAATATAGTTTTGAAAAACGTAAAGGTTTCTGGTTAAAATTAGATGGCGGACGTTATCACAAAATGTTTCCCTACCCCCGGAAAAACCTGCAGATGCCCCAGTAATTAATAAAAGATAGTGTTGCTTTGAAATTTTAAATATCAAGCCAACCAACGACATTGTGCTTTCAGGAAGAGTTATAGTTACAAGGTGGACATCTGGAGTCTAGGAATCATGGTCATTGAAATGATTGCGGGTGAACCCCCGTATCTCAACGAGACGCCCCTGCGTGCCCTCTACCTGATCGCCACAAACGGTAAACCCGACGTCAAGGACTGGGTGAAACTGTCGACAGATCTGCAGAGTTTCCTCAACAAGTGTCTGGAAGTTGATGTCGACAAGCGCGCATCAGCATCCGAGCTGCTAAAACATCCATTCCTAAAGAAGGCTGACAACCTGACTGGTCTGCACCAGAACATAGTCGCTGCTCGCGAGGCCCTTGGACATTCATAGTTGGCCGTCCTCTATGATCATCTGAACTCTGTGCTCAGTCCACAGCGCCTCCTGGAGCTGATGAACTAAACCATCCTCGCTAGCCAGGGGTCACAGATCGACCTGTTGAAACACTTGTTTGTCAGTTTATCCCGCCCCGTGTGGATGTACGCTGGAATCATTTGTACTTAGTCCCACTTCTGGTCTTGGTCGACGTGTTTCTGGGAACTAGACATGCCCAAACTTCAGAGCGTTTGCAGGAATACCTAACATTACCCATCCAACCAATGACAATGCATCCACTATCAATTAATGTTAAGTTTCCATATACAGGATCCATCAGTTCCAGCAAGCAATCCCATTGGTTAACATAGCAACTGAAACATCAGCATTTCAACAGGTCGATCTGCCAGGGGTACTGATTAGTCAGAAACCCCTGGGGTGATGAGGAACTAAACTTATCATCCATGAATATATATTCACCTTGCCACTGGATACACATGTTCTTATGCGACACGTAATTTGTCTGAATGACTACGGAATGAATGCTACTCACTTACTGTACTGAATGAATGCTACTCAGTTACTGTACTGAATGAATGCTACTCAGTTACTGTACTGAATCAATGCTATTCAGTTACTGTACTGGAGATCATCTGTTTCTGTCTCTGTGCAATGCATTGTTGGTAAAAATGTGTTGAAACTAGAACATATACACAGGTGCTGAAGTTGTCAGTGTTTGTTGGGAATATTTGTGTTACCAGGCAGTTATTTCAAAATGAAAATAACATCCTACTTTTGTCTGTGTATGCTGCACCATAAGCAGACATCGATGCCTGTTTAGTTTACATCCGTCAATGTCTTTTAACATGTATGAATAGTATTGCACACATCAGCTTTCTAGTAACCTAGCAAGTCACATTTTGTCAGTTCTGAGAAAACCACGAAAAACCAGTCTCCTAACTTGACATATTCCACAATTTTACTATTTCTCTACAATGTTAATAAATTATACAATATTTTTCATTAATTTATAATTTTATGGGGCTTTAAATAGATTCTGATTGACGTACTAGGTATTTCGAATTCCTACCAGTTAGGTTGTGACAATGCTATAGAAAGCCAATTTGCAGTTATATTACAATGTTACTTTGCAAAGACTGCACAAGATCTAGTAACTTAAAAATAATGTCGGGCTTTTTAATGTGACTTGCCTTCCGTTGAACTGCAGACATGTTATCTATGATATGCTGTGTGTATTTCAACTGTTATTTTGTTCTGTATGTTGGAATCCAGCAAAGATGATGTGGACATTTTTTGCTGTATGGTTGGTTGGTAATAACTTATTCAGATCTCTACACAACAATTGGTCAGTGTACTGTATGGTACATGTTTATTTTCAACTTTTGTACAAGAAATTTAACAAATTATTTTGCATCTTCACACATACATTTAGTAGTTGAACACATCATATGCACATGCATTTGGAAGAAGGGATCTGTAAGAATAATACAGGTAGTGTAACGACACTCACTCACCGACAACACTGTACTCCTGATTATATCTAATTAAGGCGTGACATTGCAGTAGTTCTTGTGGAGGTGTAGTTTGAATTGGTTAAGTTTGGCAGAAAGTTTACTTGCTGTAAGACGACTGAATATCGGTGCTGGCTGCCATGGTTTTTCATGTGATGTGGCTGAATTTTGCCACATTTTGAACTAAAACTTTTTAGACAAAGAGGACATGATGCTACTGCTGCTAAATCTGTCTTTATTGGCTTGTTTTTACTGGACCACAAGTACTTGGTAATGCCATTCCAGGGCTAGAAAGCTGCCAAGATCTTTTGCAGTAAGACATCGTATTCCTTCTATTAAAGACAAATATTGCATGATTGTTTTTAACAATCTTTTTTAATAATGTAATGCCTTTAATATTATGTGTAGTAGTTTGTGGTAGTTTGTGGGAAATATACCATTATTTTCGTGGTCACTGAACTTTGTATCCATTTATATAATATAGTCTATATTTTTGTACATTTTCTGAAGTACAGTTTAACAAGATATTAGTCTATCAGTTGAACTTGCACATGCGATCACAGCTATTGTAACATGCTAATAATGTGTAGAAATTACTTCGTAGAAAGTGACATTGTAGGAATTAACAATTGATTCATGTACGACAATGTTTGGAATAATGCATATCACAGCTCTACTGTCTTATTTGCTTATATCGAATGTTGAATTAATTGATGTTGCGATGGTGGACTGTGTGTACAAGTCGTTGTCTTGTAATGTATATAATTACACTGGCAAGGCAGTGGGCATGGCCTTGGAACAGACGTGATAAAGGGGTGTACAATAATTTTCACTGGTTAACCGACTGTTTTACAGAACATTGCAATACTTTCATTTACAGTTTGTTAGTATTTATAGTATCTTGGTTGGTTAAACATGCAAAACCTGTTACCATCATGACCTTTCATCTCTGAATATTTTTTTTATACTTGATTTGATGATGAAATAAATCTGGTGATTGGTCTGCCAAATTACTATTTTACACAATCTCTGACTGTAGATAAATTGCAGCAATAAAAATTCAAACATGAAATAGAACTTTGTTAATTTAGATGTACGTTGAAATCGGAAAATCCAGAAAAATGCTGCATTTTAATTGTACGAAACCCCCCAACTAGCTGTTTATCAGTCAACCAATGAAAAATGTACATTCACTTTAAACAGATCTTTACGAGGTGCAACGATTACATTCACTTTAAACAGAGTAGCAGATCTTTACGAGGTGCAACGATTACGTTCCAGCTACTAGGAAATCTGTGATTCCTTAGTGTTGTTCTCTAAACCCGCTCCAAATAACATTGTTCATTAACATTTCATTACATTTTTGTGTCTGATCTGCTTGATTAAATATGAAAACAGCTTTTTGTTGACTTTGTTGTTGCAAGTAGAATGGTTTATGTTGGGGCAGTAGTAATCTGTATAACAAGTAAAAGTACTTTGTTACAATACTAGAGTAGTTAGTTCTAGTAATTGGCTTGAAACAAAGTATTACTTTCACAAAATACAGCTATATGTGACAAAGCAGTATAATTGAAAGTATTATTGTGGTACTTTTAGCTATACTTTGTTACATTTTCATTACTATTATTACAGAACTTTACAATAAAATTAATGCCAGTGCTGCAGCTACCACATATTGACTCCACCACATCCAATCTGAGACAAAATATTGTATGGTATTATCAGTTTTACCCGTTTTTTCCCATTACCAGTGGTCTTAACTTTCATTTATAATATTATTTAATCTGCAGAAAGAAGATATACAAGTGCACAATTCAATTCAATCTTAGTTGCGTAATTCGCAATAAATTACCATGTAATTATTTGTTATTACCACGTAATACTTTTTTTAGAGCACTAATGAGGGGATGTGGCAGGGGTCTCAACTTCCATCTGTTTTGGGATCAACCTCCTAAATCCCACCTGTTGGCGGGGGCTAACCTTCTCTCCCGCCATTTTTGAAAGTCCACCCCGTCCCCTGCAATTGTTGAGGCCAACCTCCCACTATTTTTTAAGGCCAACTTCCTGCCACACCCTCTTAACTACCGGTCATTGTAATTGACCATTGCCAATGCCATTGCCGGCATATTAGCATTGACTTGGGCTTGGCCTGGCCCAGGCCTTCGCTTGGTTTTGCAGCTTGGCGTTGACCCGACGCTGACTGCAAGAATTCACCTAAAACCCTGTTTAAAACTAAACAATAATGATACATGTAGATTATTGATACATGTAGTCTTCCTTCGTAGAATAATTTAGTTGAATTCAACCTGTGAACTATATAACAATTGACCCTTTAAAATATCAAAACAGTAGGATTATCGCACGCGCTGAGAATTGGGTCCTGTTTAGTCGCCAGGTGGAACCACGTATGCATAAATTAGTTATTTATCCGATGATTCGCATAGCCTCATAGTTACATACAGTTTATAATTTACTAATGCATTCATAATAGAAAATATCACAAACACAATTCAATTAATAATGCACACAAATACAAAAAGTGTATCTTCATTTATATAGTATAGACGTGGCTGCTTTTTCAGACAGTGGCCGCGTGGCCTAATGGATAAGGCGTCTGACTTCGAATCAGAAGATTGCGGGTTCGAGTCCCGTCGTGGTCAATTTTTGCTTTTACTAAATTGTACTCGAAATATACATAACACAAATCGAATTCTATAATTACGAAATCTAATTAAGAACACCAAGTACATGATTTTTTTATTGGAATTCTATCAATGACGAGATTTGTTTGAAGGCTGCGTAGGATCTTATATAGCTTACTCATACGCGCTATCATACGTAGTAATATGTGCGTGTGTGTGTATATATATATATATATATATATATATATATATACATACATACATACATACATACATACATACATTAAAACCTGCCTTAGCGGACACCTGCCCATAACGGACACCTGTCTATAACGGACACTTTTGAAAGTCCCGAATGAATTCCTATTAGTTGACACTGGCCGCTAACTGTCCATAGCGGCCACCTGACCAATGTGGACAACGGACAGGGTATTTGGACCCAACCCTTCATAGTCACCCTGCTGCTTGCGGCCAATAATTCATAGTATGCACACCAACTGGACGTCAATCAGGTTCACCACGAGCAGTCGAAATATTCACGCCTTAGCTTCTTTTGGCCATCAAAGCAATTCCAGCTCGCCTTTTCCTGGGGCAGTGATTGATTTGATCAACTTAATTTATGGCCCACATCCAACTGGCAGTCACAGTATCATTGGAGTGACTGCGCTATGTAATCAGTTATATATATATATATATATATATATATATATATATATATATATATATATATATATATATATATATATATATATATATATATATATATATATATATATATATATATATATATATATATATATATATATATGGCAGTGGTTCCAGACGGCACGATCACAGAACATTCCCATCAGTGGCCCGATGGTTCATGAGAAAGCCATCGAATACGCAAGGGAACTGGGGAATGTCGAGGTTAAAGCGTCAAACGGGTGGCAGGAATCGTTTCGCAAGCGACATAACATCGTCTTCCACGTCTGAAGCACGGACTTCTACCTGATTGAATGCAACATAGACACGTACGCACTCATGCATACAAGCACGTACATTTCATCTCAATGAATTGTGAAATATTTATTAATTGTTCAAACAGGGCTGTGCAATTAAGATTTAACAAGACTTAATAATATTGCTATCCAAGGCAAGACGCTCAGATGACAAGTGGACAAGGAAGCCGTTGCTTATCGAGAGTCCAACAGTTTTAGGTGGTTAAAAAGTCGTTTTTGTCGACACCTCGTTAATTTCGCATTCTTAACACCCGATTTTTGGCCAGTGTATCCGCTGGTGGACGCCCAACGAACTACTGCCGATGGTGACTCCATAATATGTGTGCTATGTTTTCGTAAGACGACTCTAACAACTTGCCCCTGTATACAACTAGCTCCGGTCTCCCCTACATTACATACTTTTAGCTAAGGCTTAGCATGTGCAGTTTGTCCACATGTATGTTTCAATTTGGAATATGGGAAAAAAGAGAATGTACCATTGGCGTATTAAGGATCTCGCAAAGGGGGAGGCCAAAGGAGGAGGCCGAATGGGGAGGCCAAAGGGGAGGCAAAAGGGAAGGCTGGCTTAGTCACCCATTAGTTTAACATGCTAAACAAGAAACATTACATAAATTACACAAGAAACATTACAAAAAAGTCAAACATTTAAGCCAAGGGGGCATGACTATGCGCCCCCCCCCCTCTAAATACGCCACTGGGAACCAGAAACAGGCTACAATTCGGTGACGTCATATATATATATGGGTTCCCGTGTTGTATATAGCCCTGTATCGGCACTACTCGTTGAGTTGTGGCGCAGATATGTCCTTCAAACAAGTTTAACGTTAATGTTATCTAGAATAGTGAGGTATTGTATCGGTAGAATGATGTAAATATATAACTGTGCTAAATATCGCAATACAGAAAAAAGTTATGTAAAACGCGTTTATAATATAAATTAGCTATCAAAATCCTAGTATGATGTTGTTTATGATATGTGGCTATATGTTACTGGTAGGTTGTAACAATAAATCGAACTATTGACGCATCGCAATAGTGTGCCGATGCAATAATGTCGATAGTAAATTGAACTATTGAACGTTTCTGTCGAGAGTTCACTGAACTATCAACATTTGGCAAACCAATTCAGCGGGGCTACGTGTGTCACTGTAATGATATAAATAAACATGTTTTATTTATAAATAAACTACATTGGATAATTGTATTTATTTATCGACCTAACACCAACAATCGTCAACTAGAGCAGCGTCATTCACGGATTCAGCATTTTTAGGCAAATATCTCCAAGGCCACACGATGGCGTCACCTACCAGATACGGGTTGGGAGAGTTCTCCCAGCTATTCGCTATTCCATGATACTATCGCAACACTATCGCGATATTCATGAAACTATCGCAATAGTAAAACTATCTCCCATAGTCAGCGATAGTCACTAAGGAGACGTTCCGAAGCCATCCAAACACGCAACTGGCGTATTCAGGAGAAACCAGCGACGCCACCTGGCGCCGTACAAAGTTGAATTATTCCGTCAAATTGTTTACTCAGGACGGTATTCCTTACCGATCAATGCCGCCTCCCGATAATGGTTAAACGCCTCCCATTCATCAAACTGAAGGGATCGCTCTAGTCGGGCACCTGGCGACCCGCGATACAATGCGACGAGAGCTGGGCCGTAGAACGTTGGCGACAAGGCCGTTGATCGCCTCCGTCATTCGTCTTCACTTTCCGACCATCGGCCGCGTGTCGACACTAGCGAGAGTGCTATCAAAGGGACAATAAATCTGAGTAATTACCCAGTTTTGAAATACAACTTTATTTGTCTGAGTTGTTGGTGCCAGCCACGTGGTCTCGGGCGGTGGGGGTGACACTTACCGTGGATCTACTGGGCGGGGAGATATATTTGGCGGGTGCGAATGGACTGAAAACTTTGGCTGAATCATATAGTGTTGACAAATAATATTTACACGCCCAGTAATTATATCAGCTGGCGTCTTCTGTGTGTGCGTGCGTGTGCGTGCGTGCGTGCGTGCGTGCGTGCGAGCGAGCGAGCGTGCATATTTCAACTGTGTGCGTGCGTGCGTGCGTGCGTGCGTGCGTGCGTGCGTGATTGCGTGCTTGCGAAACGTGCGCTCGTTCGTGCGTATATGTGTTTTGTAGTTATATATTAAGGACGGCGTTGCTTAAACAATTACCTTCACACACCCAATGTTGTGATTGTATAGCCGGTGAACATTGTTTGTGGCGTGGCTGAATACTTCGCCGAGCAGTATAGACTATTTTTGTATATGTATATATATATATATATATATATATATATATATATATATATCAAATCTCCAACGAGAGTCATGTGTATTGTATAGGTGGCCCCCAGATACGCCATTTTGTTTTTCAGCGGCTGTTCGGTAATTGTTTCTGGGTGACGGCGAACGGTGGGCGTTAATGTCCATCATTGAGACATCGGGTGCAGACCAATTAGCCGGACTGCTCGCGGCAATAACAGGTGGTCAGTCAAATCACTCGATGCCATGGGGACCGAACTGGACACGTACTGGACTCAAGAGGCCCAGCAGTCGTAGCAGAAGGCGTCACATTGCGGAGATAGACTGCGCAAGGTGATGGTTTTCTTAACTACTGCTTAATTAATTGTTCGGCATGTAACATATTTGGCAATGCCATCATCTGAAAATACATCGATCGTTTGATAGTAAGGAACATTGCACATTTAGTCCCAGGATATCGCGTTTAACGAGTCAAATTTCTGACTTTTTCGGCGACGCTGGTAATGATATTGCTCGTTTTACACTTCGAATTATTTCCTCTGAAATGCAAATATCAGAAGATTGTTGCGGCTACTGGAATCTCTTCGTCGTTGAAAAGTTTCTTTGCACCATCTGAATTTTTAGGTTTTTGATTTATGTTAGAAATAACTGTGACCTGGCGAGAATAACCTTTTATTTGGTAACAGCGGGAGGAATGACGGTCAATGGCGTATCTAGGATCTCCCAAAGGGCGGACCATGGAGGCGAGCTTAGCCGCCCATTATTTTAACAATTTAAGCCAAAGGGGCCATGGCCCAGTGCCCCCCTCCCCCCCGATATGCCATTGGTGGCAGTCCAGCAAGCGTTGTATAATTTTTTTTGAAGTTTAAAGTCGTTATCACGTAACGCTTGTGGCGGATTTCCTGAAGCTTTTTTGTTTTGTTTAATAAACGCATTTTACATAACCTTTTCTATATTACGATATGTAGCACAATTATATATTTAAAGCATTCTATATATATATATATATATATATATATATATATATATATATATATATATATATATATATATATATATATATATATATATATATATATATATATATATATATATATATATATATATATATATATATATATATATATATATATATATAACACGGAACCCATATATATGACGTCATAGAATAGTAGCGTGTTTCTGGATATCAGTGGCGTATTTAGAGGGGGGGGGGTATTGAGCCATGCTCCCTTGGTTTAAATGTTTGACTTTTTATGCAATGTTTCATGTGTAATTTATGTAATGTTTCTTGTTTAGCATGTTAAACTAATGGGTAACTAAGCCAGCCTCCACCTTTGGCCTCCCCCTTTGGCCTCCCTCTTTGTCCTCCCCCTTTGGCCTCCCTCTTTGTCCTCCCCTTTGGCCTCCCCCTTTGGCCTCCCCCTTTGGCCTCCCTCTTTGTCCTCCCCCTTTGGCCTCCCTCTTTGTCCTCCCCCTTTGGCCTCCTCCTTTGGCCTCCCCCTTTGGCCTCCCTCTTTGTCCTCCCCCTTTGGCCTCCCCCTTTGGCCTCCCCCTTTGGCTTCCCCTTTGCCCCCCTTGCCCCCCTTGACCCCCTCCCCTTTGCCCCCTTTGCCCCCCCTTGACCCCCCCTTTGGCCTCCCCTTTGGCGTTACCATTGACAGTAGTTGGTTGGACGTCCACCAGCGGACACACTGTCCAAAAAAGGGGGGTTAAGCTGCTTCCTCTGGGTGTCGTGTCGTTACCGGCCAGTCCAGTGTGTTGTTTTTCTTTGCTACTTTTCGTCAAAGTTTATATTATTAATTATTAATAACAATGATATCGGAAAACAAATAGTTCACGATCATTTACACGCATATGACGAAGAAATGAAACAAAATCCCCTGGTCAGTAATATTCAGAGTTTGAAACGGAGTGTCTGTTACTCACAAATGACAAAAGGTGTTTGTTTTGTAGCAATTTATATGCACGTTGAACGAACGAATTTGTTAACTTTGTTTACGGTTTCACTAACGTGATTACGTGATCATCGATGCTTAATAAATTAGCTCATCTGCTAGTCATCTTCGTGCCTATTACACGAACCTGTTTGTTTACGACTTGCCCACGCGTCATCGTCGATGATTGATAGATATCTTGACAAAACATCTTCAGGTGACGCGGCACCTGAATCCAATACCTCACGTCACTACCAACGAAAACACGGGCATAAATTACGACAAGCTCTCGTTGAGGCCCGTGTTACACTTACAACCGTCCATTTCATGTATAATAGACGCAACACAATTCTGCAAAGACATTGTGAAGTCGTTAACTCATATTTATGACGGGCCAAGCCTGTTAGGTTCGCGGCCATGTGCCGAACTGATTTGGTTTATGAGAACGTTTCGGTGCCGTTCTACCGATTACGTTAACGGCACAACGGCGTTGCGGGGACATAGCACTATTTATTTTCACATTAAGCAGTCTTCTTTCATGTTGATCAAGTGACCATGAACAAGTTCTCAAATCGTCCCTTGTCGCGTGATTCGCAAGATTAGTGAAAACTTGCGCAATTCGATGTAGCGAAAACATCTCACGAACAGGTGAGGAATCACATGTGTGAATAGAAGGGAACGGGAAATAATGGCCAAGGGGATATATTAATAGGGAACAGTTGTAGGTAGATTGGAGGCACATTAGTCGTGGTTGATAATATCGGCCATTTTAGTTGCCAGTAACGCTTCTGTTGTGACCTGTCGAACATGGGCTACCTTCACAGTCGACGCGGTAGTTGGACGTGGTAGCCTGGTAGTTAGAACACGGACTGTCAATCGAGAGAACCCGGGTTCGAGTTCTCTCGCTGTCGTTTCGAAGCTTTGGAAATTTCGTTCACTCCACATTACCTCAATTCACTCCGCTGTATAAACGAATACCCGGCTTCAGACATGTGAACGAGCGCAGTAATCGTCTTCCGATATAAGTTGAGTTGGTGTTTTCACCAACAATGTAATGAGCACCGGCACGTCAATCCATTCAAGAATGCTTTCTAGTAATCCATTATAGTTCGCTTACCTTCTGTTCCGTTAGATTTGTGGTCGTCCAGCGGACTCGCTTAACATAATCACTTCGGGCGAGAGAGATTTGGTTCTGTTAAGCGGATGATTCTCTTCAAACGAACATCCGAAAATATTGACTCAGCATTATATGGAAATGAATGTACGTCAAACGAGTGAATTTTATTTCGTCCCTACTGATTTACTGCTGAGTAGCTACGAATTTCCGTAAATTGGTATTCTAGAACGACACATTTTAGATAAACTAAAGTAGTTAAATCTCGCGAGGGCTCGTCCGAGTTGGCGTATAGCAGCAATCAAAGTTAATCCTCATATTGCTGCGTCGTTTCGCCCACTTATAAACATTCACGGAGTTAACCATTCTTTCTGTGCATCATCCTGTGGATTATGACTCAATGTTTATATATGCGTCATGGATTAGCAAGGATTATAAGGTGACAGCGTAGGATTAATAAACCGTTTACTTGACGTATGACTTCGGTGGCAGGGGCGACGCGCGCTCACGTGTGTCTAGTGCTAAACATTTACTGGCCTCTCTGTATTCATATGAATGTATTCATATGAATGCACGTGTAGTGGCATAGGCCTACAGGATCGTTGTCGGACACTTGAGGTGTGTACGCAGGTGCGATCAGTTAAACACTGCTGCAGTTTGGTTTAAATGTCACAGGCTGCAGATCGAGCAACAACGATGACTGGTTGAACGTACGTATACACGTGTTTGTCGTGGGTTGATGGTGCGTATTGCGCGTAGTTATTGCACGTTTACTGCAAGAACAGCATTTCATTATTAAATAATAAAACATTTCCATGTCTTTTTCAGACTAACATGAACAGTTCGCGACATATCTTGACCAGACAGTGGGTCTTTGCATTAGTTTAGGCTCTGGTGAGTACGTTATAGGGAACTGCTAAAAAGGGCAAGTCCAAGAAACAACACCTTACTCTTCTGGGATATAACACGCTAAACGATGACGACATTGGTTCAAGGACCAAGCGAGGAGCGTTCTCTGGATGACATCATTCAACAATGCCAAAACATCATCACAGAAATACGCGGAGAGCGCCCCAAGCGACCGTTCACTGAAGCTGTGGAGGCGTCCATACTTCTAGCAGAACGAAGCCACGGGAAACAGACACTCCCTATCGCGCAAGAACGTTCCGTATGGCGGACATACCATCACTTGCAAGATGGGACGTCTCCGCGGGAACCTGCCGCCGCGAACACTGCATGGCCGGAAATGACGCGCCAAAAAGCAACTGGTAATGCCGTCGAGAACGATTCAGAAAACGTGTGCCGCAAATTACCCAAGATCAATGCAGGGGCAAGTCGTACACAGTCAACGGGTAACGATAAAATTGCTTCCAGTACAAAGGAAACACAATCCTGTGAGAAATATAAAGCGGGAATTAAATGCAGTACACGAACGGACAGTCATCGAAATGTATCGCCTGTCGTACGTTGTCTTAGCGAAAACGTTTCGCCCTGTTCGTCTATTCGACGTAAAGTGCACTATTCCGAAAAGTGCCGCCAAGCAGAGAAATCCTTCTTTGTGAAAGTGACCTCTCAGTTCTGCGCTATCAACAAAGATATTGTGCACACGGTGCGGGACTTACCCAAGCGCCGTCACACACCGGAACCGGAAGTGAAAGAGACAACACGAGCACAGTTGCTACCGGAAGAGCGTTGCGGTGAGTAGAACACTTGGTGTCTCGAGTGTCGAATTTATTTGCAGCGGTGTATAATGGACATTACTGGAATACGAGGATATGCGTAACGACTTGTTGTCCGACAACTTGCATCCCTGTTAGTTCCTACGCATAGTTAGATGAACATGTCAATATAAAACAGTATGAGAGGTACACTAAATGGGCCACTGTGTTGTTGGACACTTTGGAAGCGTCTTCTTCTGACATCACCATACTAGTTTGGAACCGCTAGATGTGACCATATTACCTACACGTTCCATCAACACAATGGTTGTGTTGATGAAACGTCGACGCCGATGATGATGATAATGATAATGATAATAACAATAAGTAGAGCAAAAAAACAATAATGATACCAGCGACAATTTAACAAGAATTAACAAGATTGCCATCTCAAACAACAAGTTCCAGAAGGCAAGTGGACAAAGAGGCCATTGGTTTATCGAGAGTCCAACATTTTCTCATCTATGTGTAGCCCGCCCTTATCAGATATCTGTCAATTCTATTTTTAAACATATTCACACTACTAGCATTAACACAACCATTTGGCAGTTTGTTCCATTCATTTATCACCCTCTGTGAGAAAGAGTACTTTCTCATGTCCAACCTACACTGCTCCTTAACTAATGCTGCTTTGTGTCCTCTGGTTCTACAGCTTTCTTTACGTTTGAAGAACATATTCCTATCAACATCCCCATAACCGTTCACTATTTTAAACACTTCTATTTGGTCTCATCTTAGTCTCCTGGTCTCTAGTGTTGTCAAACCACATTGTAATAAGCGGCTTTCGTAACTAAGTTCTCTTAATTCTGGAATCATTTTAGTTGCTCTTTGTTGCATTCTTTCTAGTTTGTCTATGTCCTTTTACGATACGGTCTCCATGCTTGAATACAATATTCCAAGTGTGGTCTAATTATTGCTTTGTACAAGGATACAATTAGCTGTTTCTCCTTATGCGTGACAGTTCTCCTAATTAGCCCTAGAATTTGATTTCCTTTCGAAGAAGCAATCCGACATTGCTCTGAAACTTTCATGTCGGCACTAAATGTTACTCCTAATTCCTTTTCTTGTGTGGTTCTACCTAGTACAGCATCACCCATTTTATATTCTATTTACACTTCCCAAAATTGAATAACATTTGCCATTTTTCTGACCATTTAACTAATTTATCTAGATCATCCAGTAAACTTTGTTTATCTGTAACATTAGTAACCTTTCTCAATAATTTTATGTCACCTGTAAATTTCAGTACTTTGCTAGATGTGTCATCTTCTATATCATTTTATATATATTATTAAAAATAATATAGGGCCTAATACTGATCCCTGTGGTGCCCCACTCAGAACAGATTTCCAGTTTGAAATCTCACCATCTGCTAAGCCAGGGTTCGGCAACCTTTTTGAACGGAGGGCCAAATTAGTTACTTGGAATAGGTCAGCGGGCCACACATACACGCACGCCCATGGAAGCACGCACGCACGCCATGGAAGCACGCACGCACGCGCACACATAAGGATATTATCTTTCTTGTAACACGTACAGTATATATATATATATATATATATATATATATATATATATATATATATATATATATATATATATATGCATGCAACATACATACGTTGCTGTTGTAAATAGGTCTGATTTTGAACAACAGTTCGATGGTCACTATGCTATTCAAAAACACACATTATTCATGTTACGTGTTCTTGGCATGCCGCTGATGCTATGTTGACCCGTGTGACACTGACGCCTGATGCTAGAGATGTTGATTCTAGAGTTGCTGCGCCACCAAGTGTCCCACATCTGGCTGCAGACTTGACACTGTGAGCCTCAGCACGTCATCCAAATGTCCATCTGTTAGATGCGTTCATGGCTTGCATTACACGAAGTTCATCTTTATTTTTCACTCCTGTTGCGAGCTTGATACTTGTCAATCGGTCAGCAAACTCCCGTCTCAGCAGCTCAATTACTGCTACGAAGGCCTACATGTCCGGAGTGGTTAGTTTGTTTTCTATGAGTGTCGGGAAGTAATTTGCATCCCGCAGTTGTGTTTCCCACAATCGAAACCTGTTCTCGAAAGCGGAGACAAACTGGCACAGTTCACTGATTAGTTGTTCTCTTCCCTGGAGTTGGGCGTTCAGCAAAGTGAGGTGCTTCGTGACGCAGACTAAAATGCAAAATCACAGATCCATAAGGGGTCAGTGAATGCCGGTACTTCTCCACCCTTCTTCTCCATGAATACGCTAATCTCATGTCTCAGCTCGTACACGTGGCACAGCATGGCAACCCAACCTAGTCAGGCCACTTCGGTTTAGTGCAGGAATCGTTAATATTGCACATTCATGTGGGACGGAAAGTGCTGGAACTGCCAGTGATTTAACGAGTGTTGGCGAGTGTTATTCAAAACAACACAACACACAATTAACAAAACAACACAACACACAATTAATTAAAGTTTTAAGGAAGTGAGAAATGTTTGATATGTTCATCGCGTGGAAATGGTATTACCGAGTTGCATTATGTGATATGTCTCGCCTAGACGTCTCGTCTAGAATTTAGTCTAGATAAGGCGTACTATTTTTTATTCTATATATCAATATTGCGGGCGCGGCCCGCGTCATGCATAATCTCGCTATCAGTCCGCGGGCCGCATGAAATAGCTCTGCGGGCCGCAGTTGGCCCGCGGGCCGCAGGTTGCCGACCCCTGTGCTAAGCTTTCTGAAAATCTAAGTAGACAACATCCACTGGTGACCCGTCATCTACCCACTTTGTAATTTCGTCCAAAACATAAGATATTGATTAGACATGACCTTGCTTTTAGGAACCCATGTTGAAATGTATTTATTAATTTATGTTTTACAAGGAATTCCACCATGTGGTCTCTAATTAATGTTTCGAGTAATTTACATACAACTGATGTTAAACTCACTGGTCTGTAATTTTCTGGCTTATTCCTCGATCCTTTCTTAAATAGCGGCGTAATTTTGCTTTTTTCCATTCTGAAGGAACTATTCCTTCTTCTAGTGACAAGTTAAACAATTTTGCAAGTGGTGTACTAATTTGCTTAACAATTTCCTTAAGCAGTTTTTGTGGTATCCCATCAACTCCCGGTGATTTATTATCTTTCATCTTCTTAACTTTCTTTGCTATCATTTCAGGAGTTACAAATAACTGCCCTAAATGTTCTGATTTACTGCCCTCAAATTTAGTAAATGGAACTGGAAGTGAGCTGATATCTTCTGTAGTAAAAACTGAGCTGAAATACTCATTCAGGACCTCTGCCATTTGAAACCCGTCTGCAATTATGTTTCCACTGTTGATTTCCAGTGGTCTGACCTTATCTCGAACTTTCTGTTTACTCCTTACATAAGCATAGAAACTGTTGCTGTATTTTTTTTATATTACCTGCCAATTTTTTTCAAAGGTTATTTTAGATTTTCTAATTTCAGCTGTAGCTAGGTTAAGTGCCTCTTTGTAATTTGCATAGTCTTCATCCTTTCTGGTACGCCTACAAACCCTCCATATAGTTTGCTTAAACACTATTTTTATAATAGCTTCTTTTGACAAGTGTTTCTTTCTAGACCGTTTTCCTTGGTTTTTCAAGGGGACAAATTTATTGATTATACTCTCAATTTCATATTTTAGAATATTCCAACATTCAATTGCGGTCTTATTCAACAGCATGTTATTCCAATCTAGCTTTGCTAAGTATTTTCTCACATCTTTATAGTTACCTTTGTGGAAGTTTCTCCTATACGTTTTTTATTTGTACTTTCTGATTTTACATTGATGTCAAAATGTATTTCATTGTAGTCACTGTTACATTTTTACATTGTCCACTAATTCTTTTTGTGATGACAAAACTATATCTAATACAGTATCTCCTCTGGTTGGTTCTAGCACGTGCTGAGTAAGGAAGCTCTCCTGAATTAAAAATAGAAATCGTTGGTCCTCACCCCCTGTACTCTCTAGAGATTTCCATTGTATGTGTCTATGGTTAAAATCTCCCATTATGATACATTCCCCTTTACTAACTTCCTTTATAGCATTTTGTGTTTTTGTGTTATCCTCCACGTTTATGTTTGGACTTCGGAAAATTATTCCAATAGTTAATTTTGAATTTCATGAAGCTATTTTGCACCAAACAGCTTCATCGCAATCTGCTTCGCTTCCTATTGGATCTCTCCTAAACATTACGTCAATCCTAATTCAGCATCTGTTATGTCTGTGTTGGCCCATGATTCGATAATATCAATTATGTGAGGGTCGATGTCTTCTACCATAATGTTTAATTCGTATTTCTTATTTACTATACTCCTTGCATCTAAACACACGCATCTATAACCTGCTTCAGACATGTTTTTGGTGTTATTGGTTTGTCTGTACTAGTGGCCTCTTTTCCTGCTTGAGGCATCTCTAAATACCCCCTGCGCTTCTAGTTTAAACAATAACAACAACGTTGGCCACAAAAGCTGTTACAACAACAGCCACAACAACGAAGACGATGATTATATAGTGATAGTAACAGCAACAACATCTTAATATTTTCATAGACGGTCGATGAAAACATTGGCAGCAGGAGGGATATCAATAAACAATAACAACAACGACAACAACAGCAGCAGCAGCAGCAACAACAACAACAACAACAACAAAAACAACAACAATGCAGAACAGTGGCGTATCTAAGATTTCGGAACTTAGTCACCCATTAGTTTACCATGTTACCGTGTATTGGCGCAACAGGTTACAACCGAAGAAAATCATAAATATAAGCCAAAGGGGGCACGGTCCAGTACCCTCCCCACTAAGTACGCCACTGATGGAGAAACACGTGACATTTTGGTGTTTACGTTCGACCAGCATCAGTGTAGCTCAGCTACGTTAAACCGTCGCAGGTCAACAGGTTTAGCTCCACGGCTTCACCCACACATACCACTCGGCGACGGGACAACAAGAGCCTATTCACGCCGTTGTCTGATCGCACAGTTGCCCCATTCACGTAGCTCGCCCGTATACGAGCACAAGATTGCTCCGCTTCAATTAAGACTTGTGGGCGTATAATAAATTAGTACGGTCACGTCGCAATATCTACGCCCTAAACTGTCCGTGGTGACTTTTAACCCTTAGTTACAAGGAAGGCTTACATTTGTAGAACTGATTCTGAATACACTTGTTTCCTGTGTAGGGGAGACCGGGACTAGTTGTTACAATGTTTAATTAAAGTAACTTTTTGTGCAAAGTATATTAATATTTTGTTGTTAATTTCGCCTTCTTAACTCCCGATTTTTGGACAGTGTGTTTGCTGGTGGACTTCCAACCATCTACTCTCGATGGTATCTTCATATGACTGACTGAATATCATCTACACCACCGACAAGTGTATATCCATAGAACTGCCTTTTTCGCACATATCCGGTCTGTCCCGTCTGGGCACACACGTCTGTTTTCAGCATAGACCTTTAGGTCATTCTTTAATTTAAAGGAATTACTAGTTGTGAGCAGTAAAAACAATTATGGTTGTGATTTGCTTGAAGAGGACGCATTTCTGGTTCAGGTTTGCTAGAAGACGACGCACTTTGTACCGTCAGACCAGCGGTCTCCATTGATGCTCGTTTACACGCAGGCTGTGATAGTATCTACTCATGTCTGTTCGCTGACAAAGCTCTGACGACCGAACCTTACTGGGTCTCACGTGACCAATACATTCTCAAAACGGGAGATAAATAACAGCCATATACAGCCAAACGCCAATATATATTCGCACTTCATCCGAATATGTCGACAGTTTGTATCTGTATACGAAGTATGTTCGTTTCGAGGCGAATTAGTTGGATACAGTATCAACAACGCGCGGCTTTGCAGCATGAGTGTGGATTCTATGCCAATAGCTGTGTTTTTAAGATTTACATAGTCTGGCAAATCAGAGCGCACCCATTGCCACGTCATGACCCCGTCGAATGTTTTCTTTGATCTGCAAGAAATAAAGAAAGAAGATTCACATGCTTACAAATAATGTCTCATCCACATTGATGTTGGCATTTAGTGTATAAACCAGATACGTTATTGGTATGCCGATCACAAGCCAAAATGATACTAATGAATAGAACATGACAGTAAAACCAATTGCAATGTGGTCATTTACTCAGAAGTTTGGCTAGATACTACAGTCATAATTGTCAACCTATTTGTCATCATCATCGGGTTTTCATATCTTTTCTCAAATACCTCAGCCGTATAAGGTATGCGTTACGATAAGTCAGATGAAACATATGCGGAAAAATCAATATCTAATTATTATATATTTTAAGACGACTGGAATGAAAGACAACCGTACCTGATAGTATACAGCCGGGCCACTTTGGTCCTTTTCTATAAGTGGTTAGGTTAGTTTTTTTAAGTTTGAATTGATACGAGTGAAACAGGGTTCAGCCTACTGTTACGTTTACCATTGGCGACAATGTTAACGTTTTGCATGATTATAAGAAAACGTGACCATCAAAAATTCTTAAACTTCTTACCTGCCGTTGTCATCATCTCATTGACATGCTCATCGAGTATAGTCAAACTCTCGTACTTCTAACTCATTTAAAATGCCTGAACGTGCCATATTCGTAAATTTTTACAAATGTCTGCATGAATTACTACGCACAGGTGCCTTGTTGCGAAAAAATTGCCAACAATCCTTCCGCCTATTGAAATCATCTAAAAATCCACAGTTACATTGCCAACATGTTCTACCAGCAAACTTGCCAATGTGCCTGGCTCAAATGCAGTTATGTCAGATTATATTATTTTTTTTAATTACACATATCTAAAATAACTGTGCCCTACATTCGTGTAACACACCAGGAAGTCCAACTGAGGCACAATCCCAACAATGGACTTGAAGAGGGACCTGAAGGAAACTAACTGACCATCGCAATCTAGCGAGGTCAAGAGCAGATGTCGTTGCCGGACATAGATCGATCGCGTTAACTCAACCGTGTCGTAGTCTAAGGAAAACACCCCTAGAAGGTGTGCTGTAGAATGTGAAACCGGTCAAGAGGGGTTGGATGCCCCGCTGCCACCAACGGCAGCGTTGAATATATTTGAGCCACCCCAACGGGCTGCACATTGCTGATCATTACTGTGTATCTAGTTACACTGGAAACTATTCAGGTCGCCCTTGTTGCTCGCCTGGTCGAACATCGCACGCCACGTGACGCCGCCATAACATTTATGAAGTGTATAATTATGTGTAGAGAGAGCAGCAGCCGTCGCCATCATTATCATTACTGTATATCATCGCCACCGCCACCACTGCCGCCACCACCACAACAACAACACTAACAACAACAGTGACAATAACAACTACCATCACCACCACCACAACAACAACAACCACCACCACTACCACCGCCGCCACCACAACCACCATAACAACAACCACCGCCACCACCACCGTCACTATAACAACAACCACCGCCACCATAACAATAACCACCACCACCACCACCGTCACTATAACAACAACCACCGCCACCATAACAATAACCACCTCCACCACCACCACAACAACCACCGCCACCACCACCGTCACTATAACAACAACCACAGCCACCATAACAATAACCACCGCCACCACCACCGCCACTATAAAATAACCACCGCCACCACCACCGCCACTATAACAACCACCACCGCCACCACCGCCACCGCCACCGCCGCCGCCGCCGCAACAACTACCGTCACTACCACCACCATAACAACAACCACCGCCACCACCACCGCCGCTATAACAACAACCACCGCCACCGCCACCACAACTGTTACATTGTAAGGGCGTAACGACGGTCGCGCCGTGCAGCCACCCTGAAACCTGACTCGTGCCTTCAGGCCCAGGTTGACTCTTGTTTATCGCTCGACATTTATAAAAATACGAGCGCGCACGAGTTCCACTAATGCGTTCAAGATGCGTCAGGCACACAGAGACCAGACCGTTCAGCCGACGAACGAGGGCGACTTTTGAATCAACGATTTAACGAAGTTACTTCGTACACTGTGAATAACAGAGGTAGGTTTATACAGTTGTAATTTTAGGTGCTCGGTTTTGTCTGCGCACGTTGTTGTTTGGCTGCGTGAAGTTGCGTGTGTGGTTCTTGAATAGGCAGGTTAAATGTGTTGGTCATTATCAATGTGGCATAATGGGCACGTGTATTAGTCCAGATATGGAGATGCGGGATTAAGCGATTATATCTGGCTGATCCCGGGGGGAATAAAGGCGATTGTTAAATAGTATTCGTAAAAGGCAGTACAGTATCTCAGAGATGCTGATACGACGCTGCCTGCTCACCAGATTCCAGGTAGGAATTCAAGTGACACTAGAACTCGTGTTTGTGTGATAAGAAATCAACTTTCTTCATTTTGTACAGTTCTTGTTTTTTTCGTTCTTAATACATATTTGAGGCTAGTGTTCTTGTCCTTCAGGTGGGTGTTGTTGATCTATCGTAACCTGAGGCTGGGCCTTCCTCTCAGTCTCTTTCCCGTCATCTTCATTATAAGATAAAGGTGCAAAATAGACTACAGTGTACCTATGTATGTAGTTTCCGCGGGTATACTTCAGCTGTATATCGCTTATAGCAGATTGGCAGGGTCCAATCAGTATGCGTTGGTATTGATGTTACATTTGACGAACTGTTGTAAGTTCCGCTGTTTTGTCAGTAAACCTTTGTGTTAGTTAAAATGAAACATACCGATCAATTGATGAGGCGTTTGCCTGCGTTTTCCTAATCATACGGCTCACAGGAGCAAGTAAGTGGTTCCGGTGGTTCCGTGACGAACGACCGTGGGTCGCTGCTAGTAATCGCAGATAGGCGGAAAGATAGAGAAAAAGAAAGATATCCACTGGGTACCTTCGAACATTTACAAAAATAACATACAGGTTAACGTGACCGGCATATCGTGACACGTGAGCGAGTGGGCGTTCGATTACTGTATTTCGCTTGTGCGACAGCGTTAATGATGAAACAATTGAGCTGATAGCCGAGGTACTGGCAGTCTGCTGACATACTGAGGTGTACTGCTCCCAATGGTTCGTGCACGTCCTTACATATGTTAACAATTTAGTTCTCAAAAACCGCGTAAGACCAAAGTTACTCTTCTCGTGTAGTCTCTAAAATACGCCAGTTGGCCGATTTAAGTGATTTAATTTGCCAAGGAGCAATTGTATTCAGCCAGCAATGTTGGAACGTTCTGAATATCGGACGTTTGGCAGGGATCTGTTATAGCATGAAAGACAGACAGACAGACATACAGACAGACAGACAGACAGACATACATACATACATACATACATACATACATACATACATACATACATACATACATATGTTTTATATGACCCAAATACATATAACTAAAAAGTGAGTATGTACATACACATAAAAGTAGTTATAGTATAACTAGTATGTAACACAAACATCAAATGAGGCGCCAGGAGACTCCCATTAAGGCTAAGGACCAGCCGCTCTCACAGGAGCCACCCTATGTACAGTTAAGTGCAACTTGTAGATTATAGAAATAATAACATAAAAAAACATGGCTGGTTCATTGTCCAAGGCGATGGTATTACATGGTTGCAAAACCAAGTAGACTGTGAGTGTATGTTTGGTTTTTCAATACATCAGGTGCATTATTTATTGTGTGTGGCCAAGTATATATAAGAATGTGTTTAGCAAATGTTGTACTCTGACTGTGTGTATGTTGTATTGCCCACGTGTGTTGAAGTTGTGAATGCTACTGTTTTGATCAAGTGATAAATGTTGAAGGTGCACAGGTAGTTTATTTTGTGTTAAATTATAATAATTATAATTTTAGTTATGGTAATTTTAATATATGTTCTATGTTTAAGAATTTTATATAATGGTTCAGTGTGAGCATTATGTTTGCTTACTTATAATTCCGACGACTTTCTGTTGCATTATTATTATTATTATTATTATTATTATTATTATTATTATTTCACATTTGTAGCCCCAGACCGTTATGCCACAGCTCAAATGTGACAACATCAGCGATTTGTACAACATAATCTTTATGTTAAGAGGTAATAATCGTTTGATTCTATTGAGAATACCTAAAATCTTTGAACGCCTATTTGAAATGAAGCGATGTTGAAGACGCGTATGTATTTTGATGGCAACATTCCCGAATCACCGGTAGGCGTGTTAATGTTTTACGAAAACTGTCATTTTTGCGGTTAAGCGCGTTTGCGATATGAGTGAAAGAGTTGGTTTGCGATTATGACACAACTTGTTCAACTCATTGGTAACATAGCACTAGTCGATGTCATCAAGTGTTATAATGTGTGATGGTAGCATTCTCATACAACCGTGCAACCCGCTAACACGGGAAACCAATTGTGGTCTGTGCCCATTTACGAGTACCTTCTGCCTTTGCAGTGGTGTCTGGAATGCATTATCGGACCTCAGATATAGCTACACACGTGTGCACGCACATGGACAATAACACATGGACATTAGCATTACAGCCAATAAAAAACAACTTAGAGAAACCCCTCCTAACCCGTCCCATCTTCCCATTAACTCTCTACTAATTTACTTTTATTTTACTGATTATTTAAGTTAATATACTCTAAATTAAAAATGCAGAAAGCAATACATACTGCACATCTCATACTTTGAATAGGACGGTGACACATTTTCATACATTTTGTCTGTAATTCCGTTACCAAAAAAGTCATAAAAGTTTTCATGAGAACTAACTATTGATTGAAATTAAAAGTTACTTGAAATTCTCTTATTACATACACACAGTAACAGATTAGATCACTCACTTTTAATGTATCTTCTCTGATCTTGTGCAAAACCTGGTAAAGGAATTACATTTTGGTAACGGAATTACGGTAACAGAATTACATGGCATTTTCTCTTCTGGTGAATGGAATGGAAACCTAGTCCTATTTTTGCAATATAGGTCAGCACTGACACTAAGACAATGTTTTGGTTAATTTAACTACAACGTAACAGAGGGCAGCTTCAGTCTTCCTGTTTCCAGAAATGTCCATGTCAAACTGAGTCCAAGAGATGACAGCCTGAATTTAAATCTCACAGAATTCAGTGAAAATGTGAGTATGGACATACCAGTACTTACATTAATTGTTTAACAGAACTATTATATAATTTCATGAATATAATATAACTAATTTACCATGTATTTGCTAGCTTTTTATATGTATCGCAATCATTATGTAGTTTTCTTATTGTATGATGAAAATGGAAAATAAACTATCAATCCACTTAATTGTGATCTCTTACTTTTACTTTCGTACAGTGTACAGATAACATGCCCCTCATAGCCAAGGAGAATACGCAGCGCTACCAATGCAAGTTAAAGTCTAACAAAGAGAAATATAAAATGGTGAAGAGAGCAAAGTAGCACAGAAAATAGTCCTGAGTGAAATAAAGAAAGAAGATGAAAGAGTGAGAAACATGGAAAGAGTGAGACAACATGGAATGAGTGAGAAACATGGAAAGAGTGAGAAACATGGAAAGAGTGAGAAACATGGAGAGAGTGAGAAACATGGAAAGAGTGAGAAACATGGAAAGAGTGAGAAACATGGAAAGAGTGAGAAACATGGAAAGAGTGAGAAACATGGAAAGAGTGAGAAACATGGAGAGAGTGAGAAACATGGAAAGAGTGAGAAACATGGAAAGAGTGAGAAACATGGAAAGAGTGAGAAACATGGAAAGAGTGAGAAACATGGAAAGAGTGAGAAACATGGAAAGAGTGAGAAAACATGGAAAGAGTGAGAAACATGGAGAGAGTGAGAAACATGGAAAGAGTGAGAAAACATGGAAAGAGTGAGAAACATGGAAAGAGTGAGAAACATGGAAAGAGTGAGAAACATGGAAAGAGTGAGAAAACATTGGCAAAAAGAACAAACAAAATGCTGTCCAAATCAAAATGCAAAACCTTGTGATTTTCAAATCACCACAGTCACTTGGAAAGGCTAAGAAGAAGGTGGTATAATTTTTACCAAATGGACTGCAGTAATTGCACCTCTTGCAACTGATGCTGGACTTGGCACTTTGAAAAATAGGACTGGACAGTAACCGTGGAATTCACTCAAGGAAGCGGCAGACAAGATCACCAACTTCTATTTGACAACTTCATGGATATGCCCTGGTGAAAAGGATGTTGTGATTGTGAGAAAACCTGGTAAAGAGAAGACCAAGCTCCAGAAGCTGTATCTTTTTGACAACACTGGAGGAAGCTCATGCAATGAGACATGAAACACATAATTTAGCTGTCTGTATATTGCACATATGACATTAGAATATGAAGATACAGTTCCCTGTAAGCATGCAGAAGAGTAAAGACATGTACCAATATTTAATTTATGTTTTTTTCCCAAAATAATCAGACTCGTAATTCCGTTACCATGCCATGTAATTCCGTTACCAAACAGAACATGTTAAGTTTAACCAAATAGTGCACATATCATGACCAAACTTCTGTCCAATGCATAGTCACTACCCATGTCTATATAGTAATGTCAGCTAGCAGCATCAATTGATTGCAAGATTCAGACGAACTCTCATGACATTTGTAGGAAATTGACGTTGATTATTTCTGTGTAATTCCGTCACCAAAATAAAATCATTCATAATTTCATTCATTTGTTATATTTTTCAATATGTATCAATTGGTATTTCCAGATAATATTTCACTTTTCTTTCTAGGCATATGCTGGTCTTGAAAATATAAACATATGCCAAAAAATGCTGTGAATTGTAAATCCGTTACCGTGGAACTGCTCACATACAACAACTCATGCATATGTGTTTTGCCTAAGGGTGTGTGTGTGTGTGTGTGTGTGTGTGTGTGTGTGTGTGTGTGTGTGTGTGTGTGTGTGTGTGTGCGTGCGTGTGTGCGTGCGTGCGTGCGTGCGTGCGTGCGTGCGTGCGTGCGTGCGTGCGTGCGTGCGTGCGTGCGTGCGTGCGTGTGTAAAATAACATGGGAAAATAACGCAGAGCTTGTGCTATTCGATCAAGGATATGAGTTATGTGAAACCATTCCACGTCAACATAAATAAACTTTGACAAGTTGCACCCGTTCCATTAATCAAGATGAAGAGTATGATATGGGGTTTACAATGGTGCACGTCAATGTTTCACAAGGCGCCTATTATAGAAACGTTTTTATCACCACAGCTCGTTTTAGTTTCGCAGTACATCTCGTGTTCTACACAAAGCATGTCTTTCTTATTCCCGGATACTCGTAAATGAAGAATCGACTATAGACGCAAACGAAACCCACGAAAAAAGAAAAAAGTTTAAGCGGACCCGTCTACCGAATGAGCAAATGAGGATGAGGCTACACAGGCGACATTTATCAGTGTAACGGTATGTGAGCGTCATGCATTAAACACGGCAAGTCGTTAGTGATAGGCCTTATTTTTAAACGACGAAGCACCTGAAATAGATTTAACAAGATTTACCAAGATTGCCATCCCAAACAACAAGTTCCAGATGGCAAGTGGACAAGGAAGTCATTGGCTTATCGAGAGTCCAACAATTTTCTCATCTATGTGTAGCCCGCCCTTATCAGATATCTGTCAATTCTATTTTTAAACATATTCACACTACTAGCATTCACACAATCATTTGGCAGTTTGTTCCATTCATTTATCACCCTCTGTGAGAAAGAGTACTTTCTCATGTCCAACCTACACTGCTCCTTAACTAATGCTGCTTTGTGTTCTCTGGTTCTACTGCCTTCTTTAAGTTCGAAGAACATATTCCTATCAACATCCTCATAACCGTTCATGATTTTAAACACTTCTATTTGGTCTCCTCTTAATCTCCTGGTCTCTAGTGTTGTCAAACTACATTGTAATAAGCGACTTTTGCAACGCAACTAAGGTCTCTCAGTTCTGGAATCATTTTAGTTGCTCTTCGTTGTATTATTTCTAGCTTGTCTGTGTCTTTTTTACGATACGGCCTCCATGCTTGAATACAATATTCCAAATGTGGTCTAACTATTGCTTTGTACAGGGGTACAATTAGCTGTTTTTCCTTATATGTGATAGTTCTCCTAATTAGCCCTAGAATTTGATTTCTTTTCGACGCAGCAATCCCACATTGCTCTGAAACTTTCATGTCAGCACTAAATGTTACTCCTAAGTCGTTTCCTTGTGTTGTTCAGCCTAGTACAGCATCCCCCATTCTTTATTGTTTCCATGTCCTATGTGTATACATTTACACTTCCCAAAATTGAATAACATTTGCAATTTTTCTGACCATTTAACTAATTTATCTAGATCATCCTGTAAACTTTGTTTATCTTTATCATTAGTAACCTTTCTGAATACTTTTGTGTCATCTGCAAATTTCAGTATTTTGCTAGATATATCATCTTCTAAATCGTTATATATATATATATATATATATATATATATATATATATATATATATATATATATATATATATATATATATATATATATATATATGTATATGTATATATATATATATATATATATATATATATATATATATATATATATATAATATATATATATGTATATATATATGTATATGTATATAATATATATATATATATATATATATATATATATATATATATATATATATATATATTATATATATATATATATATATATATATATATATATATATATATATATATATATTAAAAACAGTATAGGTCGTAATACTGATCCCTATGGTACCTCACTCAAAACAGATTTCCTGTTTGAAATCTCACCACCTACTATTACTCTCTGTCTTCTGTGTGTAAGCCACTTTTCTATCCAGTTGATTACATCATTACCTATACCATGGGCTTTTAGTTAAGTAAGTAATAATCTTTGATGTGGCACTTTATCGAAAGCTTTCTGAAAATCTAAGTAGACAGCATCCACTGGTGACCCGTCATCTACCCACTTTGTACCTAGCCATTTGTTTCTGCGTCTTCCTCTTGAACAACATAAATGTTTAAGACGCCCTATAATCCAACTTAAACGATTCACATAGTATATTATCTCAAAATCAACGAATCTGATTCGCGGTGGGCTAAATAAATAGAGGACAGCTACTTCACGTAATTCGTCTTCTCCCGACGCCGATAGCCGACCATTGAAGAAACATCATCTTGGGTGACCGCTATAGAATCTAATTTGCCCTGTTCCAATATCATCTTATTTATATGGTTTGTCTATTTGCTTCGTAAGCCTCGTGGACTCGGCACAAGTAGCCTATCGCTTATAAGCGGCTTTCTGTCAGACGAACTCGTGACATGAACATAGCATTTTAGTTCATGTTGTACCGCTTAATTATTGTAAGAGGCTTATGTTCTTCGCATAAGAACATAAGCCTTAACCTCTGGTATGTCAACAGATGGTCCAAATATACCTCCTTTCAGATGCTTTTAGGTTTGATCTGTCAACCCTAATTAAGAGTTAAATTTTCGGGTCAGGCCAGCATAATCGTAACAGGGGTCAGACTACGGTTAAACTCCCGGACATGGTTCAAATTATTGTAGTGCCTAAAATATGGAAATTAGCCGGTTTCAGTTAAGCTATTTAACAAGTTGTAACAACAAAGGTTGGAACGTTTGAAATGATTGTTATTTGGCTGTGCTGTGCAAAAGACGCGTGTATATTTTGGTTGTGAAATTTCCAAAACACACGTAAGCGTATTAATATTAACGACAACTCCGAATTGTTAGGGCAAACGAGTTTACAACACTATTAAATGAACTGGAGGTTTGCGATTTTGCTTGTTTGGTATTATAGTTCAAGATGTTTGTGAATGTTTGGTGGTGACGTGTTCTTATCGACACGCAAAGCGTTAACATGGCGACCGTTGGGAAAATAAATGTGGTTTGCGCCCATTTACTGCACATACGAACAAACCGGATTCTGTCTTAGCCTCGTGCCAGGCAGAAGAGTCGCAATCTGCAACTGTGCCCTGTTCAAAACATTTATTTCAGGGTGCAAAAAAATCCCGAAAGGACGTACCGTGTCAAAATCACTCGCACTTGATTCGTATGCCATAGACCCGGAAGTGAAACAGTGATCTGTTCCCCGCTCAATGCTAACACGTAATGAAGGCAAAACTTCATTTGCATTTCCTCTTATGTTTCAGAATGTCGGACGTAGTTAATAGTGATATACGAAATTTACGAAACTTTTTAAGTGACGCAAATGCAGCTGAATAGGCTTATTGTCTGCTTTAGTGATAGAATGCATTGACAATGAAATGGTGCACTTTAAAGACTTTAATAGGCGGAGGGACATTTTACTTCCCCAAACAAAGACACCAGATAGTATGGACCAAAGACTGTTGGTGTGTCTTCGAAGGACACTTGCTAAGTGGGATGAACTAAGTGGGATGAACTAAGTTGCTCAAAACATTATATGTGGACTCGAATCCAATTGACCACTTTAATCACCGAACTACTAAGCCCCACCTTTTGCTACATAACGATTGGTTAATATGGGTCGTGCATGTCCCGGTTTATTCATGTACAAAATGACTATCGAAGAGCCTGAAGTTCATCTCGTACCAAACCATCCGAAGCAGCGATTCCGCATAGAACAACATTTCACGAAAGCCGAAGAATCTCACGAGCCTACTTTTACACTCGCATATCTACAGATCTACATATCTACAAATCTACAGATCTACATATATGTTACGCAATTCTTCGGCGTCGGGTGTTGCAAACAAAACATAATAATGGCAAAAACAGCTGCTGAGATGGTTTATCTCGTAGGAAATGGAGACCAGAGACCTTGTTATGGAACGACCGCGGGCTCCATAGGTTTTTTTACGGTATCAGCGATGTTGGCCACTGTGCGTGTTATTATTGCTATTTCGGCAAAGTCTGTAAATCGATCATTGCCTTTTTTTGTATTGCCCAATAAAAAGACTGCGTGAGCAGTTGGGAGACTGGACAGATCCCCAGCTGCGTGTCTGTACCGCAGCACCCTGGTCCTGTCCTGGCAGATAACACTAATTCGGACCAGGTTTACGTTCGTTTACAATTGTCGGTTGCAATTACACAGAATCATAATGATAATATATAAAGTACTTCTGTTGCGCTAAAATCCTCGAGAGATCCAAGCTCGGCAGCAGACCAAAACAAAAGGGGCTAAGCAGTTCATAATCGATAAGCAGTCCCAGTTGTAAACAGTTGGATTGGTACACTGGGGAGCTATGGAGGATAAGCAAGTTTAAACAGGTGGGTTTTTAGTTTATGGCGAAATGTTGCTATATTTCCTACACACTTAACACTAACAGGTGCTTTAAAAAAATCAATGCATCACAAATGATCAATTGAAATAATTCTTATGTTGAGTACAGCTATATTGTTTCATAAAAGAAGATAACATGTATCATTACTGGTCATTTTTAACAGGCTTTAGCTCATTTTAAAGATAATTCATGCACTCTTGCTGCCAATGTTGGGTGCAATTGCATTTGCCAATTACACAGCTTCATAAAAGTTCAGTTACAATATAATCGTTGCAGTGTTCTAAAACATCAATTACCTTGTTACTGTACTTAATTACAAATTACGTCTTTGCGCAGGAACTGCAGCGTGGCTGAAGGTTGTGATAGAATGAACAAGTATGCCAGTGGGTGGAGTGTGTACCGTTTTGAACAGTCGCAAGGACTGAATTCCACACAATATAAGTTACCTTTATCTTTACCTAGTCGACCGCCACGTATAAGCGAAACAGTGTTCACGCGTGACATCGAAAGAATGCCATGATTAGCGTATTTCAGAAAGCTATTGACGTGACACAAAGTAAACAAGTCGTTAGTCGCACAGTGATCGATTGGAGTAATGTTTGACTTTAATGGCATTTCGACAACGAGCGAGGAAATAAATGTCCAATGTCGACAGCTAGGTCTGCATGGCGGTGTCTCGTGAAAAATACCCCGGAGGAAGGCAAAAAACCTAGAAACTTGCATTGCGTATTCCCGGTAGCTACATGGGTACTATGAAAATTGGATATAAAGAGAATAACTGCCTGTCAGGTGAAATACTACCACAAGATGTGTACTGATTACCTGGATAGCGCACCGTACCAACGTATTGGTGTGGAGCAAACTACATATAATGCAAAATGTGTTGTACAATTTTGTCAAACGCCAAAAAGTTTAACATTTCGGCCACATTAAGAGGCGATAATGGAGGAAATCTGAAACAAAGGCAAGCCACGATTATTATGGGAGAAGCACAGATGACTCAATAACCAAACAGTAATGATGTGTGTAAACAACACAGACGACTCAATAACCAAACAGTAATGATGTGTGTAAACAACACATATGACTCAATAACCACGCAGTAATGATGTGTGTAAACAACACGGACGACTCAATATCCAAACAGTAATGATGTGTGTAAACAACACATATGACTCAATAACCAAACAGTAATGATGTGTGTAAACAACACAGATGACTCAATAACCAAACAGTAATGATGTGTGTAAACAACACAGATGACTCAATAACCAAACAGTAATGATGTGCGTAAACAACACAGACGACTCAATAACCAAGCAGTAATGATGTGTGTAAACAACACAGATGACTCAATAACCAAACAGTAATGATGTGTGTAAACAACACAGACGACTCAATAACCAAGCAGTAATGATGTGTGTAAACAAGCGCCGTACCTAAATATGAACTCATTTGGTTGCATGTTGACATCATAATTAAAACAAATGGTGTGGGAGAAATCCGAAACATTAAAAAGCCAACTTATAAATAAAGTCGACATGAATTCTATAAAAGCCGCACTATTAGTATTTTTGGGTTTTAAATCAAATTAAAGCAGGGCCTACGTCACGTGCATGTTTACTTTTATTATGTCGACAACCTGTGAAACAGATTAATGTTAATTTGAAGCTTGTCAAACCATTAGGAATCATCGAGCTGATTTTAGACTTATATTAATTAAATACCAATCAAAGATTACGACCCAATGATGTGATTATACGAATTATTGAATTGTTGTGAAACGATTCTAACGCATCGAACTGGTCTTACGTCATATTAATTAAACATGAATCAAACCATTGTGACTCACCGAGCTTAATAATTATTAAAACATTCTGATCCTTTGGACTGGGAACATATTCGTGGGAGATGGATTTATATTATCAAAGTGAACAAGCTGCAATCAATACTCCGTATTCTACACATCTATAAAACAACAAATCGTTTCCTGAAGCATCAGAAAACCCGCCATATTGCGTCGCGCATTTCCGGGTCTGTCACAGGTTATGATTTCCGCCTGCATATTCACGGGAAGACAGCTGTAAGCTGTATTTTTTTAGCAAACACATGTACCAACAAGATTGATGCTACAGTTATTTCCTAAAGGTCAACTGGGCGTGAATCTGGCAGGTGAACTTTGCATCGCGGTTCCAATGGTCATTGTTGGCTCTTTCAAGTTGCGCTGGCAACGAGTGATAAACGCTCTATCTGCCGATACAGTGACGCAGATAAGGAGTAGGGGTCCGAGTGTTTCCGGTTGGGTTATCCACAGACGTCATCACCAAACAATCATTGGTTCATATATAAATCAAGCAGACCGTATATTTCCATGGTATTACCTTGAAGTGTGCGTACATTGTACATTCGCAGTAAACGTTTAATAAAGCCAGATACAGTAATTTTTATTCCATTCTTTATTAGGTCCTATGTAATTCGTCTTTCCATGAATATCCATCTTTACCTGCCTTCACCTCTCTCATAATCATGGGTGGTCGTTGGGCACCTCATCTGATGATCTGAGAATGTGTCTCCTTCTTTCTTGTTCCCTTGCTGCTATTTGCTTCTCACGGAAGTCAAGTCCTGTCCACTCCGCGATGTTGCCGTCTAATTTTCTTTCTGAGCATTGGAGAGTGACTTTACTAGGCCAGTGGACCCCGTGACATGGCCATACCAGATTGCTTCTTCCTACTACAGAAAGGAGACCTTCGTGTTGCCCAATGGTTTGCCTGACAGAAATATCGATATGACCAGGGCCCGCAGCAGTCTTAGTTTGGTTTTCAGGGTCAAGGTTTTGTCCTCTCTAACGATTTCAAGGGAAAATGTATTACTGTTACCGGAAATGTAAACCAGTAAATTTTCACTTTCGTTTTCACATCAAACACCTGTTGATTATGTACAAAACATTCGCTATTTTTTGTACACACATATTTCTCTATTACTTGGAGGAGAAATATTACCAGATGACGTCAATGGCCGCTGGCTTGGTTAATGGATGAAATAACACAAGTAGGAAATGACAGAATTGCCCCAAAGTCAAAATCAATATTAATTCCATGCGAGGAACTGGTAGATACGGGAATCGTGTGTTAGAATGACTATGTTTAGAATGACTACGTCCATCCCATCCGGGAAACAAACACCGCCCCTGTTGGACCGCTTCCTGTATCCACGCTAGTAACCAGTTGATGCTTCCGACCAATTATAGCATATGACACCGACAATCTCACCCAAGTCGACCCACAGCGAGGTGTGTGTGGCAGGAAGTGTGAGATGGGAGGTTGTTCCTGAAATTGATGGAGCGTTGGCCTTAAAAGTAGGTGGGAGGTTAAATTGATGTGATATGGGAGGTGGGCTCTCATAATTGGTGGGCGGTTGACCCCCCAAAACCAGGTAGGAGATGGGAGGTTGGCCCGCAAACCAGGTAGGAGATGGGAGGTTGGCCTTCAAAACAGGTGGGAGATGGGAGGTTGGCCTTCAAAACAGGTAGGAGATGGGAGGTTGGCTTTCAAAACAGGTAGGAGATGGGAGGTTGGCCTTCAAAACAGGTAGGAGATAGGAGGTTGGCCTTCAAAACAGATAGGAGATGGGAGGTTGACCTTCAAAACAGGCGAGAGGTTGAAACCCCTCCCCTTAGACCGCACTGAATGGTAAAAGTTACTGTCGACAGTAGTGAAATACCTTGTCGCCCGATCAGTTCTCGATACTGATATAATCTGCGCTAAGCAACACTCAGATGTTTGGACCAATAACTGGAATGGCTTCGATTATTTTGCGATGTGATCTAGTGTTGGTTGTTCGACTCTCGTTCACAGTCGTGAACTCGCCGTCGTGAACTCGCCGTCGTGAACTCGCCGAAAAGAGTCTGGCCTCAGAAACATAGTTTGACAGTTACCGACTCCATTTTGTGTACGCGTTCGAGATTCTACACTAGAAAAATTATTTTACGTGATGTACATTTTCAGTGTGACAGTGTGTCAATATAATAAAAGTTTAAAAGTATAAACGAATAAAAGTTTACTTTTATTTGATGAGTTAATCAATCCCCGAATGAGAGCCTCATTATATATGCACACCGAATCTGCACGCGTATATATAACTTTGCGGTATAGTAATAAGTTGTACTCTGCGACCGCTAGATGTCAGCTCATTACTGCATGTTGAATATATTGGTCAGTAGGTGGCAGCACATAATGTGAGGTCTGACCAGTTACGAGTTTTAGTAGACGTCGGTCAAGCGCTAGCAGAATCCCCTGAAAATATCTTGGCAACTTGGCAACTGTGTTGAGGGGGTTGAGACACAGTTTTCCCAGTTAACAATGTTAGTGACTTAGTGTCACACCAATTGGAACTACGCAGACCGCGGCAGAGATCGTCCGAAATGTTGAGATACACACCCGATGTCATTCCCAGCTTTGACCGGAACCAAGCAACCCCGACGATCCGTGCACACTGGCAGGCCTAGCCACCATCGCGGACCGGGCAAGCGCATAGGCTCGCGCAAGAAAATGGCAACACGTTGTATCGTGCACACGAAGAGAACCTAGCAACGGTGATACGTGTCTTTTTGTGGAGCTCATCGTTACTTGCCAGACAGAAGACGGTGTCCTCTTTGACAGTGTGGCCCACCCATGCCTTGCCCTGTGACCCTTGCTCCTGGTGACGTGACCAAACAGTTTTAGTTTACTTTTCCGCATTTCGTTGAAGAGTTGCTTTTTTATTCCTGCTCGCATGAATACTTCTATATTCGTGACTCGCGCAGTATAGCTTGTGAGCAATGTGTTCATTAGACGCTACATATCGAATTTGTTCAGCCTATGTTGAATTCTTCTGGATAATGTCCATGTTTCCGCAACATACATCATAGAAAAAATAAATTATTTTTGCCACGCATGGTTTGGTATAGTCCAGAGAAACAACTGTTGAAAGCAAACAAATGTGGGACAATTGTCAGGACAAAGAGTTGTATCCTGAAGTAGGAGCCAGAAGACATATGAAATTGTCTCTACGATAGAATCATATTGTTGTACGCTTAACACAAACAGCGGCGAGTACTTGTTTTGTTATAAATAAATATCAGTGTGTTGACATATATAATGGCTACTGGAGGTAGGCGTGACTTGAATCATTAGTTATTCCACATTCTACTCAGCGTTCGTAGTGCGAGAAAATCTACTCAATGAATAACTTCTTGGAGTTCAATGGCGGTTGTGCAAACTGTGCGTTTGCTGAGTTGACGCGAGAACCACTTCAGTTCTTTGTTCGTGCTTAGACTGGCCGCTAAAACTGGAGTCTATTTGATCGCCGTGAGATCGCAGTCGCTGTTGGCTCTCAACATGGTGGAGCCGCGCGGTCAGTGAACAAACCATCGCGATCTGAAAGTTCCGTCCTCAACCGATTTAATCCATCGCGAATCCGTTTAATTGATGTTCAGATATGTTGTTTGTAGATATGTTATAATAATATGATATAATAATATGCGCAGTCGGGTTAATAAACGAGTACATACTGTTGTTGAAAACACTGACACTATTGACTTTGACCGTTAGATCAGGTAACTTGTGAAGCTCTGAATAGCTTTTTGTTATAGCATACGATTTCGGATAGTATATATATATATATATATATATATATATATATATATATATATAGGCGTTGTAACTTCTACCATTTTTGCCGATTTTTTTACCGGATCCGGTCAAAAATAATTTATTAGCTTGTCCAAAGATTTCATCAAAACTAAATAACGTTTTGCACAAACGCTAAAGCTTGTCACAGTCGATCCTAGATAGGTTTGTTTTTCGCGTCTGAAACGCGACGAGAGAAACAATTGAATTGATGATGTGCGTTTGAGCTGATCGAGCAACCTTATTTGAATTATATGAGTACGATTTAGCTTTGTGATTATGCTACGTGGAATCTTCAAAATGCAAAGTATTCAAAAGCCAAGAGCATCACGTGACAACGACGTCGTACGTATTATTGTATATTCTGCAGCAAGGTCTTGAACGGTAGCTGGGAAGTTAACATGTACAGGAGTAGTAATGGCCAAGTATAACGTGACACCAGATGTTGGACGCGGCTCTACTCACGTGTTTATTGGGGTTACGAAAAGTTACATGGGTTTAGTATGAGACGAAGATATCCCGATTAAAAGTAAAGAAGAACAGCGCTGAGGTAAAAATAAGAAGGTGGAACTGGATCGGAAAGAATGAAAGACAGCCACTGCCTGACGGCTGTAACATGGGCATCCACTGCCTGACGGCTGTAACATGGGCATCCACTGCCTGACGGCTGTAACATGGACATCCACTGCCTGACGGCTGTAACATGGACATCCATTGCCTGACGGCTGTAACATGGGCATCCACTGCCTGACGGCTGTAACATGGACATCCACTGCCTGACGGCTGTAACATGGACATCCACTGCCTGACGGCTGTAACATGGACATCCACTGCCTGACGGCTATAACATGGACATCCACTGCCTGACGGCTGTAACATGGACATCCACTGCCTGACGGCTGTAACATGGACATCCACTGCCTGACGGCTGTAACATGGACATCCACTGCCTGACGGCTGTAACATGGACATCCACTGCCTGACGGCTGTAACATGGACATCCACTGCCTGACGGCTGTAACATGGACATCCACTGCCTGACGGCTGTAACATGGACATCCACTGCCTGACGGCTGTAACATAGACATCCACTGCCTGACGGCTGTAACATGGACATCCACTGCCTGACGACTGTAACATGTACATCCACTGCCTGACGGTTGTAACATGGACATCCACTGCCTGACGGCTGTAACATAGACATCCATTGCCTGACGGCTGTAACATGGACATCCACTGCCTGACGGCTGTAACATGGACATCCACTGCCTGACGGCTGTAACATGGACATCCACTGCCTGACGGCTGTAACATGGACATCCACTGCCTGACGGCTGTAACATGGACATCCACTGCCTGACGGTTGTAACATGGACATCCACTGCCTGACGGCTGTAACATAGACATCCATTGCCTGACGGCTGTAACATGTACATCCACTGCCTGACGGTTGTAACATGGACATCCACTGCCT
This sequence comes from Lamellibrachia satsuma, assembly GCA_033239005.1. NCBI lineage: Eukaryota > Metazoa > Annelida > Polychaeta > Sabellida > Siboglinidae > Lamellibrachia > Lamellibrachia satsuma. The sequence continues at coordinate 889,186 of BSQZ01000053.1, forward strand.
GACGGCTGTAACATAGACATCCATTGCCTGACGGCTGTAACATGGACATCCACTGCCTGACGACTGTAACATGTACATCCACTGCCTGACGGTTGTAACATGGACATCCACTGCCTGACGGCTGTAACATAGACATCCATTGCCTGACGGCTGTAACATGGACATCCACTGCCTGACGGCTGTAACATGGACATCCACTGCCTGACGGCTGTAACATGGACATCCACTGCCTGACGGCTGTAACATGGACATCCACTGCCTGACGGCTGTAACATGGACATCCACTGCCTGACGGCTGTAACATAGACATCCACTGCCTGACGGCTGTAACATGGGCATCCACTGCCTGACGGCTGTAACATGTACATCCATTGCCTGACGGCTGTAACATGAACATCCACTGCCTGACGGCTATAACATGGACATCCACTGCCTGACGGCTGTAACGTGGACATCCACTGCCTGACGGCTGTAACGTGGACATCCACTGCCTGACGGCTGTAACGTGGACATCCATTGCCTGTCGGCTGTTACGTGGACATCCACTGCCTGACGGCTGTAACGTAGACATCCACTGCCTGACGGCTGTAACATGGACATCCATTGCCTGACGGCTGTAACATGGGCATCCACTGCCTGACGGCTGTAACATGGACATCCGAATGCAAATGGCTTGCCCAAAGATTACCTGCCAAAAACAGTAGAAAAAAGAAAACGAGAAGAAAGCTTCCGAAGCATTTAATACGGTTAAATTTATCATCAGACAAGTCTAGTTACAGCAACACAGTCGTGCACTTGTATCAAATAAGAATAATATAATTGAAAACGCATTTAATGTATTAACCAAAAAAAGGTTAGATTTATGCTAGTTGAAAGACACTGCAGCCGCAGCGCATTAGTTTCAATGCACACGAGCTCGCTTGTTCTTTGTCGTGCGTTGGGGCGAACCAGTTTTCTATAGCAAAACACATAAACACACCGACCGCTGGCAGACAAACTGATATGAATGCGGTCGTGTCTGATAGAGTGGCATTTGAACAATGGGTCGCGGTGGTCGCGAGGCAGGCCCGACTAACCCCCGGGTAGCGTGGTGGCGACTTCAACACCTCGACACGAGCTGCGCGGGGAGTTAGGCGTGTAGCTCAGCGGTCCGTTTATCTGTTCACGTTTTCGTAAGTGAACGGCTAATTACGAGCGCCGTGCTCGAGAAAACAGCGGCTAGAAGGACATGGCTGCCTGACTGCGAGAAATGAGAAACTTTCGTTGTTGTTTTACCAAGAAGAAACGCGCCACGAACAGAGGTGAGTCACACGGAAGTCTTTATATGCGTGTGGTTTATGACATCTGTGTGCCAGTGTGTTTGTGTGCGTGCGTGCGTGCGTGCGTGCGTGCGTGCGTGCGTGCGTGCGTGCGTGCGTGCGTGCGTGCGTGCGTGCGTGCAGTGCTTTATATCTGCGGGGATCATTGGCATTGCAAAACGCACAGGCATGTGTAGAAAAAAGAAAAGGATTTTATCATTATCCGTCAGTGAGACATTACGGCAGACTAGGCACACCTGACTTGGGGACGGTGGTCCACGCATAGACGCGGAATGTTTTCATTGAAGAATATATTTATGACTCCCGGTTTCTCGTGGAAGGCGGTGGTAATGAATAGGCAAATGAGTCAAAATAAAAGATATATATTAAACTGGGAGCCAAATTGGTAATCGCGCCCTATCCTAGTTCAAACCAAGACCGGATCATAGAGAGAAACGCGGTTCGGAAGATCTGGAAGGTGCCGCCTTAGAGACGGTTCACGTGGGGCGCGGTGGCCGCGTCGTTGGAATGCCGGACTGTCAACAAAGAAGACCGGGTTTCGAGACCACCTGCTGCTGTCTCGAAACTTGGACAGTTTTGTTCACCCAACATTGCCTGTGCCTCTCGGAACAGACTAAAACCGTTGGTCCCTTCTATCTAGTTTCTATGCAGGGGAAGTAAAATATCCCACACCGGGAAATGGGGAAAACCTGTTGTGGACTCACTAACTATATAGAAGGAAACTCTGAGAATAAACTACTCCTATGTTAGCCGTAGGCTGGAGTAAAACGTCATAAGTCATTGAGTCATTCATAGGTTGGCTCAGTTTTACGCGAATGGAGTCAACCGGTTGTGAACGGGAAACATTTCAGGAAAGTCTTACACACTGTTTAATGATGTGTACCGACATATTGACAATTCGTTTTGTGATGTGTACACACATTAACCACATGTCATGTTGTACAAATGTGAGAATAACCGAGGGGCGACCATGTGTGGTCACGCTGGCGTAGTCCGCGTGAGAAATGCTTCATCACTTACTTTCCTATGCGCACGCACGCACGCACGCACAAACCACCACCAGAACCACCACCACACCACACCACACCCGCCAATACACACACACCACACCATACACCACACCACACCCACCAACCCACCAACCCACCCACCCTACTAACGACCTATCCACCCATCCACCCACCCACCCACCTATCCACACACCCACACACCCACACACCATTACCACCAGAACCACTACCACACCACATACCACCCACCCACCAACCCACCCACCATCAGTGCATTGATGCCCGCATCATTCAACAAGCTGCGCGCCGTGATCATATATGTTTAGTTCATAGACACATCGGCATTCTATCGGCTTGATTCAACCGAACTAACACCCAACAACGATCTCTATACATAGGACATATACGGAATTAATCACTAACAAATTGTACACCAGACAATTTATCACAGAACAACTATAGAGGGAACTAATGTGAAGTAGGACATTTAAAGCTACTTTTTACTCTTACTTTTTACTGCATGACACGGAAGCCCAGTTAAATCATTTGGTTGATTTTTTAAATTATCCAGGTCAAGTGACTTAATAAATGTGTCACCTTCGTAAAGAGAACGGTTTATTTGTCTGATGTCGTACGGGTGTGTAGTTTCTCAGGGTTCACATACTGTGCATAACTCAGCTCATACAACGTAATGTGAACATGTGTTGACGTAACGCATTATCACTTCGATTGCACATGGCTACAGTGCATTTCAGAATGTTTGTTCACATTCAAAGCAGGATCTTGTTTAGCTTCGTGCTGTGTTGCATTATAAAGAGACCACTTTGTTGAGATTGCCACTGCTCGAGTTATTACAAAGCACAGTCCGTGATCGATCCCTGGTTTCTCTAAACGTAGTTCATCCGTTTTCACGTTCATCGAAAAGACCGTGTTTACTCATTAAAGCTATTAAGAAAACGCAATGGTGGCGCTTCGCACCTCCGTGAGAATATAGCGATGTTAGAAGTGAAAATTACCTTACGTTAGTTACAGCAATTGACATAAAAGTTACATAAAATCATATAAATATACCATATGTTACAACACATTGGAAAGTGGACTAATCATAATGTATATTCAGGTGAGACAGAAACGCGGGGTACTTCGACCCCCCGTGCAAATTAACAATGCTATACAGAAAGTAGATAAATGCATAAAACATACTGAGAATTATGTACAAAACCTTTAAACCACTAAGACTAATTATCATATCGTACAGATAGGTAAGGCCATTCTGTCACAAAATTAAGTACTCATACTTCTGTACTTGCTCTAAAAACCTGCGTTCACTGCTGAAAATTCAGTGAATAGTCATATCTGGAACAGGGAAAAGCTTAAAAAAACTGAAAGAATCCTTTGTTAACTACGGTTCTGCTATCAGTGTTTTACAATGAATCTACATATGTACACAATATGACCTATGGGAAAACGTTCCGTGAGAATACAGCGATATTAACGGGATTGGCAGGTGCTGAGCTTTGTAAAGCCAACCGTTCAGCCAAGGCCCGTGGCAGTGTGAACGGTCTGGTCTCTGGCAGCGCGGTATGCTATTAAAAGTTTGCTATTGACGGTACAAAAAATCGTTTTTATTGTAAAATCATATAATATATAAATAAATTGTATCTAACAACTTGACCGCCCAAATCTGTTTTAGTGAACCACAACTTAATTAAAGGCGGCGGGTACATACGCAATTAGCCATCATTCTTCAATCAAATGCTCTGCGATGTCAGAAAGTGACTAGTTTAGTAATCACAGACCAAACTATGTTACATTAGTTGAGTTTGAAAGCAAAGAGCATGGCATATCGTATTGGCAAGTACAGGATTAGCTATTTACAGATAGATTTTCATTTGGTGAGCAAATATTGCCAGAATACAGGCATTAGCTACGTAGGCCGGGTTATCTAACAGTATGGCGCGGCCCATACATGCAACTGAAATGCTGTGTATTCAACAAGGTTTTCCTAGTAAACCACTGGAGTGATATTCTTAATTGTAGTTGCAAATGGTTATGTTTTAGTAATTCCTATAGGCGAACAGGTCCAAAATCACATGTGTTTCCAATTAAACGATTCACGCACTACTGATTTAAACATCGACAAACCTGATTCGCGATTGGCTAAATCAATTGAGAATTTCATTTCCAACGGATTTGTCTCCCAAGCTGAGTTAACTAGGTCAATTGAAATTGTCGAGACTTGCAACGAGATATACATATTGAAACACCATAATGAAAGACCAACATACCTATTGTATAAATCACCTGATCAGTGCTTATTTAGTCTAACTTAACCCTATTTCACGACCGTTCCACTGGAAACACATAAACAGAGAGCTCTGTATACAGGACACACCCTCGATACAAAGCATGCTTGGTGGCAATATACACAGTGACAAATTACCGCCAGTTCAGTTCAAAGGTTCTTTTAAATTCCTTAGTCTGAATTTGACGGATTGTCGTGAAAGGCGAACAGTTGATCGAACTGCGGTATGTTAAACAGTCAGGCGATTCAAAAGCAAAGACTTGTGTAATTAATCGCGGATTTAAATTGGTGCCGCGTGTAGCCACTGGTAAACAAGTGCGCTGTGTTGTTCACTTGCAAATTTATGTTACGATATGTTTCAAATAACTATGCAGAAGATAGTTACAATTGGCTTTTAACTCTCTCTCTCTCTCTCTCTCAATCAACCCTTGACCGACAAGATCGTTGAGGTGTAGGGGAGACCGGACTAGTTACAATTTTCAGTTAAAGTCACGTTTTGTGAAAAGTATGTTAGATGAATTATTTCTGTCAACGTAGACTATACATTAAATTTATTATTCGCGCTCATAACATGTACCATACCATTGATATTCCGCATAGGTAGATACGTGAAGTTTCCCAGGCGTGGTCGACTGTAACAACTAGCCCCGTAAGCGGGGCAAGTTGTTACATCATACAGGGCACGTTGTTACAGTAAAGAATGCGTGGATCGCAAAGCCAGTGTCACTCGTACATGTTACTGTTATTGCATTAATTAGATTACACACACTTATACATCTTATACAATTGTGCATAACAATGTAGGTGTTCACACCTTCATATGTTCAGCTTTTCATTTTTATTTACCAAAGGGCTCGGATTCTTACATAACAATCAACAGTGAATGGAATATAAACATAAATTATTGAATGGAGTATGAAATAGTGACTGGCAATATATATTTTCTACTTGATTGAACGATACACACACGTACGGACTCTGAGATATTTGATAATTGTGTTTGACGCTGGTAGCATTTACAGTACTGGTTATAAACCTGAACGTTAGGCTTCACGAGTGAAATGATGCGTTCACAAGTCGTGGTTAAAAAAATGGCGTCCTTTCTATCATTGTCAGTGCACAACTCAGCGCCCAAGCGTTGTTGCAGTTGTAAAGACTTGCCCCAATACAATTGTTACAACTTGTCCCAATACAATTGTTACAACTTGTCCCAATACAATTGTTACAACTTGTCCCAAACACATTTTTTGGCAGTTGAACGAACGTGGACGATAACAAATCCTGAATTTAAGTTTAGCTTCCACTTGGCATAACCCCTTATTCTATTATAGTAGACATGTTTCAAGTTTCATTCACGACACATAAAAAGTGGCCAAAAAAGTCTTACGTGGCGAAAAAGTAATTTTTTCCACACCTCGTTAATTTCGTCTTCTTAACTTCCGATTTTTGGACAGTGTGAGTCACCATCGACTATTGTCGATGGTGACTCACTGTCGATGGTGACTCCATATGTATGCTGTGGCTTCGTACAACGACTCTGTAACAACTTGTATACAACTAGCCCCGGTCCCCCCTACGTCTGGATGCTATATCAACAACCCGTTGCCACCGTCTCTGTCCCGGGTTGCCTCAAGGAAGATCTTTGAGCGGCATGTCTGTCCATTCTTTGATGTTGTCGAGCCACATCTTCCATGGCCCCGTTTTCTATCCCCTGTCACAGAATGTCTTTGGCGACACTTGTTGTGACGGGTGGCGCGTCCACATGATTGTCGTGTCCTTCTTTTAATAACATTCAGCACTGATTTTGGATGTCGTGCCAGTTCAGTGATGGTTTTGTTCTACAAATCGATTGGTCACGTGTATTTGCATATAAAGAAGTTATCTACGTAATACACAGCAACGTGTGACACTGCCACGGTCGATTAGAAGACGATATTATTTCATTAATATTAAGAAACCCAAATAATCAAAACAATTCGTGTTCGACCGTTCGTGGTTGGTTGTTTGGATATTTTTTTCATCACTGATCGATCCACCCTACAAACGTAGATGTCAGCCCTGTCCCACTCACCGCATTAATCACGCAGCTACGTCGCGACGATATCACTCGATTCAGCAATTCGCCGGATATGATATGTCGTTAATTCATGGGCGTCAACATATGCTAATGGAAAAACAGGAAAGTGCTCATGAAAAGCGAGAAACACTCTCCCCTAATCAACTTTCGTCGTTTTTTTTTTGGCGTTTTTCGTCGGGATTTTTAACGCGCTGTTTTGATGGGCCGCCATTTTGGTGTGCCGTTCTTGTTCGCGGTGAACGCACGCGCAAGAAAATGTGAAATCACTTGAGACCAAAGACGCATTATGTGCCTAGAATGGTCTCGTGTGCAACAAGTAGACTGATTTTTTTCTGTAAATTACAGAAAGCGGGGCATTTCTTCCAAAAAACCAGGAATGCGGCACCAATGGAAAAAAACGGTATTTCCCGCCCTGAAGCGGTAATGTTGACACTTGTGAAGTTTGCAGACGGACGCCATATCTTGTTGTTTGCATTGTGGGGATATGTCATTATTTTACTTCTGGAATCGGATAAAGTGCCGGTTATTTTGAGATGTAATATATATATATATATATATATATATATATATATACATATATATATATATATATATATATATATATATATATATATATATATATATATATATATATATATATATATATATATATATATATATATATATATATATATATATATATATATATATATATATATACACACACCATTTCTAACGGTTCACTGGCAACACATGCACGTGTCATTGACTGTAGGATCCGTTGCGCTTAAAGACCTGCTGTAGTTGTTTTCGTCACTGTTTAATGTAGAGCACCTCGTATGACGGTTTTCTGGAAGAAAAAACGACAGAAGTTAACGAATTTTTTCCAGCAGAATGATGCAAGAATGCGTATTACCAAACTTCTTTTTTAGAATATTCAGAATAGAACAGCATTAAGAAAACGTTAACACCGTCGCAGAAGGGAAGATAAATAGTGATCTTCTCCCAGCCGTCATCTGCGGCTCTCGTACGAACGACAAAGTTAATTTAGTAGTCAACAGCCAGGCGGGGCGGAGCGGGGTGGGGCGGGGTGGGGCGGGGTGGGGCGGGGTGGGGCGGGGTGGGGCGGGGTCACCTGGTGCCCGCTAAATCACGACTGTAACTCGTAATGTCCCGCGCTGCTCTATCCAGCGTCGAGCCGTGTGTTAATTTAGACATCGCTTCAGAACTACGTTTCTTAGACGTGAGACGCAATTTCAAGAGCTGCTAGTAGTTCTGTCATAACACTGCTGTCCAGGCTCGTACTCGTGTTTTTAAGGGGAATTCGAGCGTACCCAATCAGCCGGGGATTTCTGTGATGATTTCTGAAAATGTAACAGTTAAACAAAATTCACTCAAAAGGGGTTCGAACCCCCCGAAACCCACCTATCCCTCACCCAAGGACGGGCATGCGGCCTAGTTCTCGTTAGATGTGTGAGTCCAGGCCCATGGTACCGTTTCACTTAAATACTTATGAGCTCATTAGCGCGATTTCGCTCCTGAGCTATGATCAAACAGAATTTTTTTTTCGCTAAGTCTAAAAATAAATCGTAAAAACGCTTACAGAAACGGTCAAACGCTCTTAAAAACGTTCCTCACTAACGACGGGGTTAGTCGTTAGACCGTTCATAAAGCAAAACACATCCTTCATAAACAGTCAAATTTACATAACTGCGTAATAATCGTCACTCCAATTTTACGTAGAGATCCAGTTTTTCACAGTCAAATAAGTTTTCAAAATTTGAGCGATGAATAGCGTGTAAATGATCGCTTTTGTCTAGAGCGTCTATTTTACAGTACTGCCGTTAACAAGTCGTCGTGTGCGCCGTTTTACGGCATCGCGAAGGTCAAGGTTGTTCGCGAAACGTTTGATATTAAATTTTGAGCAAATTTTAAGCTGTATGTAGCCAACATAATGTACACCCCTAATCTTCGTATTGGGGTATTCGATGACACGACTTAGGTAGAGGTCATTACACTTCGCCGGCGTGTTTAATATTACATTTTTGCTCTTTGCCCAGTGAACAAATAAATCAAATGTGGTTGACAGGTGGTCGATGCGACTTATTATTAACAACTTTTCTATAGTTATAATTGCTCAATTGTGCACACTGTGGAGCTGATGGTGCACATTTCGATCATTAGCTTATGGTAGGTTTAATGAGTATCTTAGTGAAATGCATTCTGAAAACGCTCACATGACGGATTTTGTTTTATAATGAATGGGCTTTCCTTGAGCTTATTATCTTAGTGAAACGGTTCCCAGCACTGGAGGCGAAGCCGTCTGTGTTTAGTGGCGCGGCAAACTGTCTTCGAAAAAATTACAATAAATTACTATTTGTCGGTGAGGTTTAAATTTCTTGGATGATTTTTACTTTTTGATTCATATTAATGATCGAATGAAATGCATGCAACGTGGATATTTGTGCTCCCTTGTTTTTTTTTAAATGGAATAATGTCCATATATGAGGATTTTGCCAATTATGTCTGTGCACACATTAAAATGGCATGTGCCAGTGACTGCATGATCCCTTGCGGGGGAAGACATGATGCAGTTTTGGGCGCCATTTGACAGGGAGCTTCTTATATGCAGATTTTCCTGGAAATTTACAGAATTTGAGGAATGTGTTTCCTGTAGGTTGACGAAAGAATGTAATGTTATATTACCATCTTTGAGTTTTAGAACGTTCGAAATACAAATTTGTGTGCATCATCGAAATGCATTAACGCTGTCACCAATGGACAAATAAATAATCATTCGTCCCCTGAAATGACAACATCGATGACGAATGTGCTGTAAGCAGATTAGAAAATCAATACATTCACACGTTGTCCTTCTGAATCCACTTTCCAGCCACGCATAAAATAAAATATTCCATAGTTGTGTGCTCAACATCGAGGCTACCAACGCAGGCCACAGCTGTCTCAGTGACGACGAGACCAAGTTCTGAGAAAACAGCGACAAGATCGCAGTATTCTCCGTGACAAGGTTATCTCTAAGGGCGACCGGTGAGAGTTCCTGAGCTTTACGGAGACAGCACTGGCACTGACAGTAACAGCCGCTGCAGTAGATCTCGCAATGATGCATACATCAGTGCGAGTACGTTTGATAACAAGGGTTTGACACCTGTTTAACAAGATTTAGAAAGATTGCCACCCAAGGCAAATGCCCAGATGGCAAATGGACAAGGAAGCTTTTGGCTTATCGAGAGTCCAACAGTTTTCAACTATGTGTAACCCGCCTTCCTGATATATGTGTCAACCTTGTTTCTAAACATACTCACGCTGCTAGCAGTTACATAATCTGTAGATAATTTGTTACATTGATGTATTGAACGAGTACTTCCTGATATCCAATCTACACTGATCCTTTACTAATGACACCTCCTGTTCTCTAGTTCTACAATCTTTCTTGAGTGAGGAAAAAAATATTTCTATCAATATTTTCATACCCATTTAATATTCTAGAAACTTCAATTTGATCTATATGTGTGTAAATGTTACGATAACAATGATAGTTATAATACGACGATAATGACAGTAGTATTGATGAGAAAGATTGTCGTAGTTATGATTATGGCAATGCTGACAGAAACGATGTATGGTGAAATGGCAGTCAACACATAAAGACATCATCATCGACTGTCCGTCGATGTCGACGAAGACAGATGAGACGCTGTGGGGTGTATGTGTCGTGTATGAGAGGTCAGACCAGCATTGGAGCGGAAGGCACGCTTGCACTGCGGGCATGTCCAAGTATGAGCGGCGTTCAGTGGCGTAGTGATCCGGGGCCCGGGGTTGCACTCGCACCCGGGCGCCGGTTCTGGGGGCGCCAAATCGACAGTCAACTTGGTTGCGCTTATTATAATTTGTCATGCTGCGTATTTGTTATTAGATATGTTGTAAAGAGTGAATTCATGATTAACTTTAACATGTATTTCACGTAGCTGACGAACAGGTAATGTATTTACTATTAACGTGCAAAGATATTTTGTAAGTGTGGCGTTTAATCGCTAGGTGGCGCTGGCAGTGTTTTGGTCACGGGAATGAGAAATAGCGTGCGAGTCGGTTTTGCTGGGTCACATTTCCTGCGTGATATCTCCGATTGATATTCGCCTCGAGAGTGTAATATGTATCATACAGCGTATTATCCATGAAGGTACGTGTGTAAGTCTGTATGTTATGTTACTAAGTATTATTAACCAAGTACTCGCATTTTATTACGCAAACGTGGTTTATCAATAGAACAACGTGCAATCCCCCAGACGGCGCCATTCAACAATGCGGTACATTGGTTAAAGTGTGTTTGAACGTCATTTAAGGGAAGGTTTTCGTAGTTGCACGAACATCTAACATCCATAATTGTCGCGACAAGTCACCGTTATAAAAATAAAGACTACAACAACTAAAACGACACCAACTCTGCCATTCATTAACTAGGCATTACAACTGGCTTAATCGATTTTTTATGACTAGCAGGGGGTTATTAAAACTAGTGTAATCCTATAATATTATTTAAAGAACATGTATTTTCACTGATATGGATAACGTACACACAAACGCACTGACATGGGCGCGCTCACACGCACGCACGCGCACCTGTATAACGAATAATGGTACATACAGGTATATTCCGAACACGCTATTTGTCCTATTTGTGGTTTCATTGCATAGTGAATTTTTTAATATTATTGGGAGCACCAAATAGTTTTTTGCACCCGGGCGCCGACTGCCCTCAATGCGCCACCTGGTGGCGTCTGTGCCGGAATGGTGGCTGTGTAAAGTATTTCTTCTCTATTGGTAAATTATTTCCGTTTGGGCGTCCACTAGCCTAGATATATCGTGAAACTACATGACATACTACGTTTTCTTACCGCCGATATACACAAATACACAGACACAGACGCAGACGCTCGCTCGCTCGCTCGCACGCACGCACGCACGCACTGGTATGTTTCACAGCGGATATATGTACGTACAATTACATACATACGTGCGTGTGTGCACATGTCGTGACTTGCCAACCACGGTGAATCTCACCAGCACTAACGAAGTCATCCGAGGCGCCACCTCGTTGGGTCGTCGATTGTAACAAATTAAAACAAATGAGATACAGCACGCCCAGTCGGTTACGTCGGATGATGATGAATGGTTTTGTAACGGCAATGAGACCTTTGGTTGAAGATGAATCAAGACTAACGACACATTCGCACGTTAGCGAATTTAGGAAAAGAAAGCACCGTAATATGTGATATATGTGAGACAAATATTCAAATAGAGAAATTATTATATTGTCAGCGTCCAGAGGTGGGCGACTTACCATGTATTTGGGCCTCGATATGAACCTCCATTAAAATGGCCAGAGGGTAGGTACGTAAACAATATCAAAACACGGAATGCACCTAAAATAGCGAACTAGATCATTCACAGCACATAGACGATACATACCGAAAGGATTCTTTCCCGCGTGCGTTGTTCCCATAAGGAGGTGTCTTACCACACTCTGTTGTATGTGAACGGCAGGTGAAAGCCAAGCAACTTGCCAAGACATCCCGTAGTTACCGGATGCAACATCTCGTTCTTGCGTAACGGACAACAAAGCACATGGCGTCATTAATGTTTTACTGCGCTGCGGGCATTGTCACTTCCTCGCGTTCTCCTGTAGCAATACAGGCAACAGTTGTACGCGTGTGAGAACTTATCAACGACAGCTGCATTTACTGCGAACATTTGGGGGACAGCGGAACGCCGCTGAATGGGAGTTTAGTGTGCCTGTCGCTGAGTGCTACCAGTGCCGCGGTGTTTATGCGTTCGATAGCAACGCCCGTAAATCGAACGGAGACGCAGCCGCCGCATACCGGCACGAACGGTGGTGAGTGACAGTCGTTTAGCGTTGCCACTGTCTCGCGCGTCGCGTTGCCGCTGTCTCGCGCGTCGCGTTGCCGCTGTAGCCTGCCCGCGGTCCGGCGTCGGTCGGAGGATTACGACTGGACATTCGGTGACCGGTCAGTGGGCAGGTGGGCAGCAACTTGCCAAGACATCCCGTAGTTACCGGATGCAACATCTCGTTCTTGCGTAACGGACAACAAAGCACATGGCGTCATTAATGTTTTACTGCGCTGCGGGCATTGTCACTTCCTCGCGTTCTCCTGTAGCAATACAGGCAACAGTTGTACGCGTGTGAGAACTTATCAACGACAGCTGCATTTACTGCGAACATTTGGGGGACAGCGGAACGCCGCTGAATGGGAGTTTAGTGTGCCTGTCGCTGAGTGCTACCAGTGCCGCGGTGTTTATGCGTTCGATAGCAACGCCCGTAAATCGAACGGAGACGCAGCCGCCGCATACCGGCACGAACGGTGGTGAGTGACAGTCGTTTAGCGTTGCCACTGTCTCGCGCGTCGCGTTGCCGCTGTCTCGCGCGTCGCGTTGCCGCTGTAGCCTGCCCGCGGTCCGGCGTCGGTCGGAGGATTACGACTGGACATTCGGTGACCGGTCAGTTCGGGCAAGGTGTGTCCATTGAACCATACTGCGGTTGTTGGTATCGCTGCGTCGTTTGTGGTAGCGCTGTTAAGTGGAAGGTACGTGGAATATGCTACTCTATACCGTGTTGTTGGACTCCTTGCGTGCGTGCGTGCGTGCGTGCGTGCGTGCGTGCGTGCGTGCGCCGGAGTCACGTACGTATGTACGAACGTACATGCGTGTGTGCCAGAGTCCAGTACGTACGTGTGTACGTGTGTACGTATGTACGTATGTACGTAAGTACGTATGTATGCATACATGTATGTATGTATGCGTACACATTTCGTGCAAAGCGCAGCGTACGCAGTCCACGAAGCTATCTATGTTGCTGCATAAAATTGCTTTACTCGATGCGACACTTATTATGTAACAAACAACAGCGTTGTGACTTAACAATAATGACTTAACTTTACCTAAAGTTCTTTCGAAAATGGTTACGGAAGGCGTTCCGCTGTACGTTTATTGGGGTTTGAAAACCGTTCACGAGAAACATGGTCCCGCAATAAGACTCCCACGGCGCAGAGCTTCTACACTGCAGGCTTCGTCATCTTTTACGATTTATGAACACAGATTTCGAACCAATAAGTCAAACTATGAATTGCGATTATCTAACCCACGAATGACGTCCAATTGGACAATGAATGATCACGGATACTACTCGTGGATCTTACGTAACGCGGCTTACGAGATTGTGCTGTGGACACCGCATTGCCTCGTTGCTTCGAAAGTGTAAATAGCAACACCGTCACGGACACGCATGGGTGGTCAAGGCTGGCAAATATAGAACCTCATCGCCTGCATACTCTTGAGTTATGCCTTGGCGCGCGTTACGCTGCCATTGACGTTACTGTATTTCTCCATTTCACATGACGTTTGAGTCCGTAAAGATGTAATCTTGAATACGTTTGTGTGCACTAAAAATACGTACGAGTCCGTAAAGATGTAATCTTGAATACGTTTGTGTGCACTAAAAATACGTACGAGTCCGTAAAGATGTAATCTTGATTACAGTTGTGTGCACTAAAAATTAAGATGATGTGGGAAAATGCATTTAACGGAATACTACTTTCTTTGACGCGGGCAGCTTATGATGACATAGGTATAGTTTCATCATTAGTAATGAGAACAATTTTGAAATACAATTGCATATGATTATAGAAACGCATTGTCCTTAATATATATGTCATAGCCAAAACCGTTGCTACAGCTAGGAGCAGCGACATCTTTTAATTTGTCGTGGGGGGGGGCAGGGGGCAGTGGCGGTGTGGTTAGGACGTTTGACTATCGAATCGAAGGCAATTTCGTTCACCTCACTTTGCCTCAGTTCAATCACTTGTAGAAATGAGTACCTGACTATAGACAGTGTTAAACACATATGTGAGAATAGTCTTCGCCCACTAATTGCAGCCGAGCGTAACTGAAGTCGAGCTGGTGAGAGAATGAGCAGGATTGCCGAAAACGGTTTCCTGTAGGCAGATTTAGCTTCGTTTTCGTTTAGAAACATCTAAATAGACACGTCTGTTGCTCTCAAATTGTTCCATTCTTTAGGTTTGGAACCATTCATCTGGACGTAGTGTTCGATGTTGTCCTTGTAACGTTTGACGGGCGCCCCTTGTTCCGCTCTCCCGGTTTGAGTTCTCCGTATAAGAGCTATTTTGGAAGGCGATGTTCATCCACGTGAATCACATGTCCTAGTCACAGCAGTTATGCTCTCATTCTTGCTAGACCTTCTTGTACGCATGTTTGTCATCGTCTACAACAATCGGTGAATGCTTTTGTTCAAACACAGTTGAACAAACGTTAAGGCGTGGCAGTCTGTCTTTGTCTTTCACGTACTCGATAAGGGTCCTCCCGTCCAAAAAAGTTTGTACCAGGCTCACGCATTGTTAATCTGGCGCTGATCCACAAGTCCGAGTCTTACGTGACGTAAGTTACGTCCGTGTTTACGTCAACATCGTGGATAGGGCAGCTGCAAACATATTCGTTGGCACTCGGGTATCATCTGTTCGTGAACAATTAGCTGCTCTATCGGAGTACTGCAGTCTAAATACAGCGGTGGCGGTGTGAGATTGTAAGTGTAGCCTGGGGTCAATTTAACACGGTCGACTATGGACATTTCCCAGTGGAAAATGGAAATAAATTTTATGTGATTAGTCAGTTCAAGAACTTGGTCAGTTAGATAAGTTAAAAGTGGTTAATTTATGTATCGAATAAAAATGTGCTGCTCCGAAAGACAAAACTGTGTCAAAAATGATCAAAACCGTGCTGATAGTCTTAGCAGATTTTGAAATATCCACTGTTGATATGTGTTTATATATATATATATATATATATATATATATATATATATATATATATATATATATATATATATATATATATATATATATATATATATATATATATATATATATATACTTATATATATATATATATGTGTGTATATATATATATATATATATATATATATATATACATATATATATATGCATACATACATACATATATATATATATATATATATATATATATATATATATATATATATATATATACATACATATATATATATATATATATATATATATATATATATATGTACATACATACATACATATATGTATACATATGTGTATGAATGTATGTATGTATGTATGTATGTATATATATATATATATATATATATATATATATATATATAATATATATATATATATATATATATATATATATATATATATATATATATATATATATATATATCAGGCATGGGTTAATTTCAATTGTTAATTGTTCATTTGTTAACTGAATTAAAGCAATTAAGTTAATTTAAAGTTAATTTAGTTTACTTAAAAACGTTCCACAAAGGCTAATTTTATTTTATTTTATTAATTAACTTTACGAAAAGGTGTTAATTTAATTTAACGTAATTGACAAATTCCCAATTAACTCTCAATGAAGTGCTCATTTAACAATATTTAACAGTATTACTGGACAGTTCACAGCCGTGTTATCCAGTGCCAACTTAAATCAGAAGAACGCCAGTTCTAGTGATGCATAAAAATAGTGTATACATATTTAAATGCAAGTGTGAAAGGGAAAACCTAATGACTTGTTATGCAGTGTAGAAATCACTGCATAAATAACTTGGTGCATAGAAGTGTGTAGTTGTTCGGTTTTGTTAATTTGGTGTTTGAATATAGGAGCAAACCCACACCTGCAAATCTTCAGCCACAACATTCCAATCCTTTCTGATAAAAATAATTATTTTTTATCTACAACTTAAAAAATTTTATCAAATGTCCCACGAAGAAATGTCTTGGCATGTAAATATTGTATAAGCAAATTTCTTTCCAACAAAGTTAGCAAACACATTTCTGCTACATGTGATTTTTTAGAACTGATATTATCAAAACCGTTAAAACAGGTGAGTCTTTAAAATGTGTTTTAAAAATAACGTAATACGTTGTTAGCGTCGATGTCCCCTGGCAGTGCGTTCCACCCTGTCGGAGCTGTCATACCAACGGCCGGTCACCCCAGTTTCGCCTGGCTCGTGGGACGCGAAGCTGGTTGGGTTAACTAGATCGCAACGATCGGGTTGGCTGACACCGTGTGACACGGTTGATGATGTGACACGGTTGATGATATGACACGGTTGATGATGTGACACGGTTGATGATGAATTCCGGTGCACAGCCAGGAGTGAGAAGATCGGGAAAAGATGGCGATTCCAGCGTTAAACAGTGAGATCAATTGACGCTGACACAGGACAGACACACCAAGAACAGTAACGGACAATGACACAGGACGTACACACGTCGAGAGGAGTAACAGACGCTAGCACAGGACAGACACACGTTGAGATGGATAACGGACGCTATCAGAAGACATACACACAATGAGAGGAGTAACGGACACTGTCAGAATACAGACACACAATGAGAGGAGTAATGGACGCTATTGGAAGACATACACGCAATGATAGGAGTAACGGACACTATTAGAAGACGTACACACAATGAAAGGAGTAACGGACACCAACAGAAGACAGACACACAATGAGAGGAGTAACGGATACTATTAGAAGAGAAACACACGCTGAGAGGAATAACGGACACTATCACAAAACACACACGTTGAGATGAATCACGGACACTATTAGAAGACAGACACACGCTGAGAGGAATAACGGACACTATCACAAGACAGACACACGTTGAGAGGAATAGCGGACACTATTAGAAGACAGACACACGTTGAGAGGAATAACGGACAATATTAGAAGACAGACACACGTTGAGAGGAATAACGGACACTATTAGAAGACATACACACGCTGAGAGGAATAACCAACACTATTAGAAGACATACACACGCTGAGAGGAATAACGAACACTATCAGAATGCAGACACACGTTGAGATGAATCACGGACACTATTAGAAGACAGACACACGTTGAGAGGAATAACGGGCACTATTAGAAGACAGACACACGTTGAGAGGAATAACGGACACTATTAGAAGACAGACACACTCTGAGAGGAATACCGGACACTATCACAAAACACACACGTTGAGAGGAGTAACGGACACTATTAGAAGACAGACATACGTATAGAAGAATAACGGACACTATCAGCGCCAAACAATCGATCATTGTTGCAACCGCTCCACGAACTCGGGCCGTCTGTCGATAGTAATGTAACGAGTCGTTTCGTTTTTTTTTGCCTGCAAATATACGAAATCAACGCGGCTGTCAATCTTCTGCCCGGGCCAATGCCGCATTAACCATTTTACAAGTGGTACACTAGTACCAGACCCCAACCAGTAGAGACCCCATTAAATCAATAACAATCCATCTTATTAACCGCTCAGATTTTTCTTCGTTTCCCATGAATCTGGCTCAGAAATCTGTTGTTCAACTTCTGTGCTATAGACGTGAACGTGACAGCGCGTCAAAGTGATGTAGGGTGATAGGATGAAGAAATGTCAGAATATATCTACATTTTAAACTGTATTTTATTGTATTATTTTCTGGTATATTATTGTAAGGTTATGCTGTCATTCTTGTTATACCTTCTTGTACGCGTGTTTGTCATCATCTACGACAATCGGTAAATGCTTTTGTTCAAACACAGTTGAACAAACGTTAAGGCATGGTAGTCCATCTTTGTCTTTCTCGTACCCGCACCCAAAAAGTTTGTACAAGGCCCGCACGCACGCACGCACGCACGCACGCACGTACGCACGCACGCACACACAATAGTCAATTTACTATATAACACCGGCGGTCGCGGGGCGTACAAAAATATTATTTTACTACTGGTGTTGAACGGAAACGTGTTTCAAATGTCTGTTGCAGAACGGGATAGGGTCGGGTCAGATTTTCGTGTCTGCTCCAATACACAGCCAGTTGACTTAAATAGCGTTTGTCGCCACGAAGTTAGGCAATTAAACCGATTAAACGCGGCTGTCACTGTTTAAATGTTGGCAGCTAAACCGAAATTAAACAGTCATTGTACTCAGTCAATCAAGTGAGCAGCGATAGCCAAGACATTTCGCCCTCTTCTATACTATCATTCACGGTCGATGGGCGTCGATGGCATATTCGACGTGTTTTATTTCAGTGCATGTCTGCCTCTCTGGAGAGTTACTGCGTCTCTGATAAGAAGGAACTGATACTATATCAGTCAGTCGGCACCGTCTTACTGAGGTTTACCGAATATGTCTGGCTCCATTGCTATAAATGAATGTGTATGTAGTCCGCCAAGGCTCCATTGCTATAAATAAAAAAAATTGGAAGTCCGACATGGCTCCATTGCTATAGATGAATTTGTATGTAGTCCGCCAAGTCTCCAGTGTTTTAAGCAAATATTTATGTAGTCCGTCAACGCTCCATTGCTATAAATGAATAAGCATGTAGTCCATCCAAGCTCCATTGCTAATATAAAGTGAATCAAGGCTTTGTCTTTTTTGCGTCAACATAACCATTTTCAGTGGTACAGCATTGATCATAAAGCACATGAACATTTGTCTTTACCTTCCCACGTAACATACACCCGTACTGTTTGGTTAGGGGCCGTTCACAATGGTCAATACTGACCTATTCGAACGTACTAATTATCATACTCCTCCTCCCGAATTAGTACATGAACATATTGATAAGTGAGACGCAGTGCGTGCATATAGGACACACAAAACGCTGTACCAAATTATGGGAAATTAATGTTTGTAAACATATTGATAATTGCTTTCCGCGAAGTTGTATCTTTCCACTATGTCGGAATGCATTCCAGTGCCGCGACGTCACCGGTTACGCGATCTAGAACAACAGTAGTTCCGTAATAGTTCACCATGTGGCGCTGCGTGACGCAACGGTGTTCGTATTTCGCGTGCGACCGGCATAAAAAAATAATACGCGGGTCTAGACCCCCTCCCCCCTTTAGTACGCGTTATGTAAATGTCAACAAGTATGTACTGCCCCTTATATTATCACAGGTTAAGTGCTTGCAGCATTGCGTGTCTTCGTAATGCACAATTAAAGTGCGTCGCATTGTAGCGTAGATATTTATGTGCTATATTGTAAATATTTCATAACTGTCCTCCATCAAAACACGTCACATTTTTATAACTCGTTGTATTTGAAGGGATACGTGTGAATGTCAAAGCTCTCACAGCACGGGAGCCGAAGCGGAATTGCGCATGTGCAATAAAGCGTCGCCCAGCACGGAAGCTATGAATAGCGCGCACGAAATTGGTTTCAAGTTTTTTACGCGTATTGACATTTCTGTCTTTTTGACGTTTTTTTTTACTGCATCTCTGGGTACGTAATTCTGCCTGTCAAGCGTGGCTTATATGCATGCAAATGCAACCCATGGTACAGAATCGTTATATAACCTGGTGTAATGGTTTAAAAAAGCAAAACGAATACGTGAACAATTATAGGCATAACTGTGTTTTGATGACGACGGTTGAATGTAGTTGAACGAAGCGCAACGCCAGCGTGTAGACAGGCTTCTGTTTATACATACACCATCGGACTTCGCCGTAGTCCACTTTCCTAGCGAACAACAAAGCAGCCTGTACCCGAAGAAGATCCCGCGCTTCGCGCAAACAACCATTGTTTGATACGTTCCGTTTAATTATTGCTTCGTATTGCCTCGGGTGTGAATTCAACGAGCGCTAGAGCAAATGAGCTGAAGTTACTGCCCTATTTGAACGTAACAGCCGCTACCATGCGTAGCATTGTAGTAGATTTATTCTCATACAAACAGCCGCGGGACATAAACGAACATCCGTGTTGATTGTCTACAGCGTTGTTTGGGTGGTTTACTTGAAAGGGGCTTGCAAATGAACATTGTCAGTACTTCCGATATCGTGTCCCATTTTGTGTTGAATAGAGGAAACCACATCCATTTAGAGTGGAACGCGGGGGCGCGCAACGAGATCCCTCTTGATTAAGTGTAGCGACTGTTAACGTACAACGATAGAAGCCCAGGACTTGAATGACAAATGTAGCACAGCTTTAAATCACCGCGACAGAACTGGTTAAATCGGGCGGATAAGGCTAAAACAACACTGCCTTTCATGTTGCTTAAAGGGGTCGCTAAATATTAGTTTGGGTAAACCCTGTGGCATTACAGCGTTCACGTCTCACGCGTTTACGCGGGTAGCTGTCAAGGATCTTATTATTAAAGTGACTGAACCATGCGTGGGCGTAGTTGAACTTTGTTCCAACTGATGGCACCAATAAATAGAATGCATTGGTAAGGTTTCTCCCGGGAAAGTTAAGCTAGGCAGATATAGCTGGAAAGAGAAGAGTTGACGAACAGAACGGATGCGCTCAAAGTTGAGGGTAGAAGGAGAACAGGAAGACCGATACTGAAATGGGAGGACAGCGTGAAAGATATTTGGCGGGAGTAGGGGAGAGACGTGTGGTGGAGACAGTATTAAAACAGGATCAGTGATGAAGAAGAAGGAATAAAAATCGACGACCAGTATCGGTGCCAGCCTCAGTAATTCAGGGATAACGAGGAGAGCAAAAACGTATCCGGGAAATATAACATATGTAGTTTTTCGAAACAATGTTTCGCATCTCTTAAACTTCGAAAATATGTACCGTAAGTCGTGTATGGAGGCGACTCGTAGTTTATTTGACAAGCAGGTAACATTGCTCCTCGATTTGATTTTAAGCTCGTCTCGTTTCAAATTCGTTTTGCGAACGAATATAGTATCCACTGCAACATGCTATCTCGTTTATATGTAGTTTTTGTGTATGAAATCATCAAATGTTTGGTCAAACATTAAGTGAACTGAACATGGAAACGCTGAAAACACGAATTTCACGCTTGGTGAAATCTCATAACAGTGTCATGTGATCGGCGAGAGGACGGAAGTCACGTCCGTGATCGACATTGACCCGCACAGTGTTTAACATTTTGGATATCCGTTATCGTAAACTGTACCAGATCTAACGACTAAAATCAATTATTTCGATGATGTGAACAAAAATAAGCATTTTTTTTATTAAATCGACTGCGGATGTGACAAAATAATAATCACACACTTCATATTTGGACAGCAACGAACCAGATTTGCGATTGGCTAAATCAGTTGAGGATGTTTTTAAGAGAATTGAGGCATTTTAGTTACTTGAAAAAATCACTTAAATAGCTCCCTGCGAGTAGCTAATTAAAATTGCCGTAACATCCTTCTAAGCGTTTATTCAATATAGGTTTATTCATGACGTTTTCGACAACAACTCAAACTAATTGCATTTCAAAAGACCACTTACTATTCGACAAATTGCTACAGTAGCCGACTTTTTCTCCATTAAAGCAATTACAGTAAAACGCCGGAAGAGGCGCGCCGTCTGGCGGTTTAAAGGCGTCGT
Source organism: Lamellibrachia satsuma (assembly GCA_033239005.1). Classification (NCBI taxonomy): domain Eukaryota; kingdom Metazoa; phylum Annelida; class Polychaeta; order Sabellida; family Siboglinidae; genus Lamellibrachia; species Lamellibrachia satsuma. Next base: position 911,331 of record BSQZ01000053.1, read on the forward strand.
TAAAATTGGCACGTTGTCGTCTGCTGCCTGCGACGTTGCCATGGTTTCCGGCACCAATAATTACCGCGGAAGTCAAGTCTGGGGTCCGCATCTGAAGGCCCGGCGTTGAAATGTGTCAGTTTTGTGATCGGATAGATTGATTGGCCTTTTATTCCATTACCACGAGACGGCAGTGATTTTACCACACTCATGAGTGTACAGTCCGCTAGTGTGACAAAAAAAGAGAGGGAAGATTCGATCGGCCAAACCACCGACGCCATCTTGGTTTCCACTCCAAGTGGTCCGGGTGTGGTTTAGGCATATGCTATCCAATTGCACAATTGGTTCAACTAAACATGCACTGTATATCGTTACTATAAAAACATCAATGATGGGGGAGGGCATGTCCGCACTCTTAGTTATTGACCAAATCGCGTAGTATTTGGTTTCAAAACTGTGTTCTACAGTAGCATCTAACTAATACATCGAACATATGAACTGATTTGAAATCGTTTGCGTCAGTAAGCAATTATAAACTAAAATGTTGTTTTTGTAGAATCTCATGTCACAAATAAACTTCATCGCCATAGACCACGTATTCGAGAAAATTTACAATCTTCTCCAGTCAATCGTCTGGGGCATATCCGCGAATAGGCGAATACGGATATGCCCCAGTGCATTAGTTAATTTACATAACGTGATGGCGTGATATAGATTAATGCACTAACGTATTTGATTCACAGATCAATGGAACCTCTCGGTGTTTACCTTTTAAAAACGCGTCTTGATATATGTCAAAATACATACCTTAATTACCCAATAATTGTGATTTGTTGCCATAAATGTGTTGTGTGTGTTAGCGTGCGTTGTACACAGTCTCAAGGATGGTCTACTGGAAATGTATTCAGACAGGAGGTGGGAGATTGGTCCTACGAAATGATGGGTGGTTGGCCTAGAAATAGGTGGGAGGTGGGATTTTGAGGTGGGATGTGTTAAAGACAGAACACTTACAATATGATAGTTTACGTAGGTCAAGTGTTCATGTATCTTGAAGTGTATATAATGATAATGTTGTTATTTTGTGTTCTTTTGGTTTTCTTCGTCGCATGACTTTCCCTGTGCGTTGCAGTTGAGACAAACCAATATCACACATCCACTTCACCAAATTTAGGCCATTGTATTATATAAACTACAGCTGGTTATGTTTATATTACTTACTTACCACCAAATCATTCTTATGGGTAAACTTAGCTAGTTATATGATGTTCCGCAGCCTGGAATTTACCATTGCAGTTCGTATTCTGCTCTGTAGCAAAGTCATGCAATATGCGATGTATGTTCACATATACCCGTGCGGATATGCCGTGGCATCCTGGGGCATATCCGCACACCAGTGATCAATACATATTGATAACATATATGTTGTTCTTAGTGGAGTTGAAGATTGATAATTCATAGTAGTAAACTACTAAATATACATATTAACAAGGCGAAATAATTAGTTACGACACATTATGCTTTAGGTGTGCGAACATGCCCCACCTTCCCCTATGTGTTCTTCCTCCTAATTCCCGCTAAAGGGGTGACACTGACTAGATCTAGCACTACAGCACGCCTATGGTTGTTGTCAGGTCCGCTGCTCCATGTCGGCAGTCTATTCCCTGTCGGCAGTGTATTCCCTGTCGGCAGTCTATTCCCTCTATGGTCCTTCCTCCTCATGCCTCTCTTCACACAGTCGTCACATTGTTGTGGTTTATCCCTGTTCCAACGGTCTCGCTGTTTCACTGCGTCTCTTCCCTTTGGTAGTCAGCCCTCCTCCATCTGCACCAAATGATCAGGCCACATCATCCGGCTTCTTACCGTTCCTCCTGTTAAGCTGTGGTCTTTGCTCCTACAATTCCCCGGACCCAGTTGTTCGGCAAACTCGCAGCTTCTGTTGTTGTTGTTGTTGTTGTTGTTGTTGTTGTTGTTGTTGTTGTTGTTCTGTGGGCGCCGCTGAAGTGACGCCAGGTACGTTAAACCGCGGACGAAGTACATTGTTTCAGAAGGCAAATCATTGTACGTGTTTATTACGTGCATTGTCATGTAAACGTCTATAGCTGACGCGAATGTCATTGTTATGCAAACAATAAAATATAATCTTCAGTTGTCGATAGAACACCCTCATTTCTACATACAAGTGGCGGAACCTCTTGGGAAAGTCACATATTGGCCAGATTCCAAGTAGTTCCCGAGAAAGGGATTCGTGCAGAAGCTAGTTACACAGAACTCGTGATTTAATCTCAAGAACTGTTCACAGTCATACACTGGCTAATGTATTGACACTTGATTTCTCTAAGGCTTTCGGTAATGGCTTCATCAGAGGTTCTTTCACATAAGTAATTATCCGTAGATGTACTCCTAACAGTGTGCCAATGCAAAGTCACAGAGGTCACAGCAGACAGTTCACCCAGTGTATCACAGTGATGGATATTCTGCATCTTTCTGTCTCGCGAAACAATGGTTTGCACCGTGGTGTTCAACGACGTCTTGTGCATCGCTTGGTGTGACCCAAGACCTCCCACTCTGGCACATGAATACACGTGAAGGCTTGGTGTGACCCAAGACCTCCCACTCTGGCACGTGAATACACGTGAAGGCAGTGGGCTGAGAAGGTGTAGGATATGCAGACCTCTGTTTTCTGTGCGAGTAGTTGAAATATTGTGCGCAGTTGGTTTTATGGAAGAGTGCGTAGGGCCAATTTGTGTAAGATCATCGAAACGTTGACTTTGATAATTATATCTGGTAACTTGCGAAAATGTGAATTACCTTATATGAGAGTATGTCGAGCCGGACCACTTTTACCCTTTTTGTTGAATTTTGACCGGATCCTGTCAAGAATAATGAAATAGTTTATACGATGTTTTCATCAAGACAAAATAACCAACTTGTACAAACGAGCCAACAGGTTGTAGTGGATACTGGGGATGTTTGATTTTTCGAGAAATTATTCTAAAGCGAGACGAGCAAAAATGTGACCGAGGAAGGATCTTTAAACAACGGAAGAATCAATAACTGAATTGTATTCACAAGTTAACACCAGGTGGCGCTCTGAATACACGGTAGTAAACATTGCACTGTGTACAAGCGATAAGGAAGCACGGTCGGCCTGCGGTTAAAAACTAGTTCAGTTGTCTGTCGTTGTGCTTGGAGCGACACTCGTTGGCTCGGTTGATCTACGGCAAGGCGACGCTAGTCCTGTATCGCGATGTTTGTGGTTCCGGGAGCGCTGGCCAGTTGCACGCAGAAGCAAGGCATCGTACAGGGGTTTACTACAAACGGTAACGTCTATTTTATACTTCACAGACTCAACAGAGCATATTTATATGCATCATTCGTGCGATCTGAGTTCCATATGCTATCGCAGGCAGTAAAAGCAGACATTAAAAATACAAAAATAATACATAGCAATTTGCTGCTGTAAACATTTATATCAGTGGCTTGTCTGGCATCTCACAAAGGGTCGGGGAGTCAAGGGGCGGGGAGTCAAGGGGCGGGGAGTCAAGGTAAGGTAAGGTAAAGTCATCCCCCAGGCATTACGCGTTAGGAAGCCATGAAGGCTTATATGGCCAGTGCTTAAACCTGGTTTCTGTAGTGCGAAGCAACTTAGAGTGCAGTTATACTGACTCTCCTGGACGGGACACTAGTCCATCGCAGGTACCTTCCAAACAGTGTTTGTACTCATTTGCAGCTGAGTAGACTGAGGCAAAGTGGGGTAAACGAAATTGCCTAAGCTTCGAAAACGAACCGTGCCCAGTGTGGGTCTTGAACTCACAACCCTCGAATTTAGAGTCCAACACCTTAACCACTAGGCCACGGCTGCCCCCATGGGGAGTCAAGGGGGCAAACTTAATTACCCATTAGCTTACCGTGCTGCCACCTAGTGGCGCAACTGATTACATACGAAAAAATCATCAAACATTTAATGGGTTAACATGGTTCAACGCCCCGCTAAGTACGTTAAGTACGCTAAGTACGTTAAGTACGCTAAGTACGTTAAGTACGCTAAGTACGCTACGTACGCTACGTACGCTACGTACGCTACGTACGCTACGTACTCTAAGTACTCTAAGTACGCTAAGTACGCTACGTACGCTAAGTACGCCTCTGATTTATGAGAGTTAGTAGTGAGTTAACGTACATCCGTATTCGTCACACGTCGATATATTCACGAATTGTACGAGATGTTGACTTGTTCATTACAACTGATATATTCCAGCAACGTGTAGGGGCGTATTTTTTCTAAGGAAATGTTTTACTTAAAACTTTAGAAATGTTATGTCTGCTTTGTTCCCGATTTCACCAGGTGGGTACGATGTGGTTTATGAACATAAGTGCACGTATGAATATACAGATGCACAAATAATTCATTTATTATAATGATTGTCTCACTCACTCACTCACTCACTCACTCACTCATCTCTTGACTGGACCGATCGTAGGGGTGCGCACTTGAAGGCTTCCACAGAGACCTTTCTCCATCTAGGACGGTTGTGGGCAGCAGCGCATAGTTCCTGTGGCTTCAGACCCGTCCACTCTCGAATGTTGTCCAGATACATTTGTTGTGGTCTTCCTCGTTTTCTGCCGCCTTTGACCGTGCCTTGTAGTATTTCTTTCGCAAGTGTGTTGTGTCTGGTTGTATGATCGAACTATTGGAGTTTTCGGAGTGTTACTGTGGCCAAAAGCGATGGTCCTGCGACGTCGGCGATGGCTTGCATTACTTATATAATCGTTACGTGGTCTCTGTACGAAAATGTCTGGATCATTCTGAAAATTTCACCTCAAATGCCGCTATTCTTCTTTCGGACTCGGCTTTCAGTGTCCAGCTTCCGCATCCGTATGTCAGCACTGACACAACCAGGCTTTATAGAGTCGTATCTGTGTTGCCGTTTTGATGTTGTTGTTGCTCCATATCTTCTTGAGTTTTGATGTTGTTGTTGCTCCATATCTTCTTGAGTTTTGATGTTGTTGTTGCTCCATATCTTCTTAAGTTTTGATGTTGTTGTTGCTCCATATCTTCTTAAGTTTTGATGTTGTTGTTGCTCCATATCTTCTTAAGTTTTGATGTTGTTGTTGCTCCATATCTTCTTGAGTCTTGCTATCGCTGATGTTGCCAGGTTTATCCGTGTGCGTATTTCCTCTGTGGAGTCCTCTCACAGGAGATGATCGACAAAGGTACTTACTTCTTCGACGCCTTCTCCATTCATTAATATAGTAGTTATTGGCGTTATTCTGCTGTTGGCCACGACGTTGCTCTTTTCTGCACTTACTAACATTCCGTAAGCACGCGTTCTCCTATTCAGTGTTGTTGGAAGTTCTTGTAGCTCCTCCTCTGTTCCAGCGATCAGGTCAATGTCATCTGCGAATTGGAGGTTGCTGATCTCTCTTCTGTTTATTGATATCGTGCCATTGAAGTTGTGTAGAGCTTCTTGCACGACATTTTCAAGGTATAAGTTGAACAGCACTGGCGACAAAAGGCATCCCTGGCGTACTCCGACCGACGTTCGAAACGATTGTCCAATTTTTCCTTCTTCGTGTAGCACTGCACTCGTTGATGGTCCAAATAGCGATTCGAGTAGTGTCAATAGTCCTTCGTCAATGTTATATCGTCGCATTACTCGCCAGAGTCTTTTGTGCCACACACGACCAAACGCCCTTTTGAAGTCGAGAAAATTGTGATATAGGTATTGATGGTGATTAATGTGTTTCTCGATTAACAGTCTTATGTTGAATATTTGTTCGATTCTGCTTCTTTTCGGCCGGAAGCCCGCTTGTTCTTCTGATAGCAGTTCTTCTGCTTTGCCTTTGAGTCGATTGAGGATGATTCTTAGCATTATGATTGTCTCATGAGGATATATTATGCCAATGAAACATTGCTAGTTCATGTGATGATAATACATTAGTGTAATTATTCACTTACATTCTTTGATTCGGTAATATAATATTGCATAAACATCGGTCAAACAGTCATGCATTGCGTAAAGCAGCATGACGTAAGCTAAGTTTATCCGATTAAGACAGTAATTAAGACAGCTATTCGTGATATGGCCCATTTAGAGAGCCAGAGAATTGAAGCGTTGTTGTGGCGTCGATCAGTTGAGCCGAACAGTGAATCAATATTAACTCACTCTTTTGTCTCGGGCGAGACAGTGAGCTTACTTGTTTATTATGACGGAAATGCCACGAATCTACTCAATGCATTGTATGTATTGGTCTGCATTTGTGCTGTGCGATTTTATGCGAGGTTTTTTATGTTTGGATTGTATTGGCTCGCTGGTAGCACTGGTTGAACTGTGTTTGTGCATTATCACGTGTACGAACCGATACACCTGGACCTACTGGAACGGGGTTGGGGTACTAAACCAAAATCGATATAAAACTGGGACAAATCCACGAATTACCTCTCGGTTGTACGCGGTTTCTCCAAAGCGTTTCCTTGTTTAATGTCACGAGTTCGTTGCTATGTTGAAGAAGAATCCTTGAAATGACGAACAACGAAGCGTGCTCCCGTGGGATTACCGCTATTAAAGTGGACTAATGGGACTAATCTGGGAACACTTCCCTGCTGTTCCACCCATTGATCTGTCCCATTTTAAATACGTACATTGTCGTACAGCTGATGTACACAAGGAATGTAAGACTTTGTTTTATCCGAGGGAAACAACTGGCTTTATACTTAATGTGTGAAAATTAAATAATATTCTGATTAACTCTCAATAGCTGTCACTCAAATCTGAGCAATTAGCTATTCATTCAATGTGTGGAAGCTTAATTGCGGTGCGCTGTCCTCACACAAGCTTTATGCAGAGGACTTCAGTTAAATATTTGGGTAGTTAATCTTCGCGATGTGTGAAAGTGAAATGTGTCTTCAGTTGATTAACACACATCGGACATATTTATATCACTTGACAATTCATTTGTCGCCGACCCACTCAACTGCTGCAACATTCTGAACACCGCCAGCCTGCATTGCCACCTCGGCGGTCAGTTCGGTGAATTCGGTCAGTTCATTGCGTCGTATGTTACTAGAAAAGGTGTCAAAGAGTGCGAGTATCGCGTCCAGTTGTCCGGTGTCCAGTTTCCACTTACGGTATCACTTGTGGTCTGTTCTGATCAACTATTAATGTCGTGGGCTAAAGTGAGCGTAATGGCGACGGGCCTTCAATAGTGAATCTGATTACCTGCGTCGCTCCGACTAAGTACTGAAATGTTTGTGTGACACACCCTATTTATAAAGATACTTCCTTTCCTTGAAATCATGCATGGGTCGGCATAGAAACAGAGGCACAGCGAACGGCCCGAGCCGACGATGACCGGTCATGAACTCCAAATTGTTGTAACCATTGAAGACTGGCTTCTTTATGTTGGGAGTTCTGTCCGACCGCGGCCTACTGGCTTCTTTCCCCAGCCGTCGTGTCAATACAGTGGGAGCTCAGCTTGGCTTCCTATTGTCCCCGTTGGTAGACGGCATTCTTTCATCGTTGCACCGTTGTCCAATTGACTGGAGTAAGGGGTTATTTTCGTGAGCATCAAGGACACGGCAAGTCACCCCATTAGAAACGAGGGGAATCATTTGGATGTACCCATGCTAGCGAGGCGACAGCTTCATCGATGCGGTCACAAGGTAAGGTCCCCCTGTATGCAGTACTGACCTAACATTAAGATCCCATTTAACATTACGCACACCTCTCGGTTATGATATCATCAAAGAGAAGGTTACAGCATTTTAAACGCATGCCTGTTAAGTCTAATTTAACGGTTTCGCGTATATTGGGCCTGCCGACAAGTGTCATTCACGCATCCTGCGCGCTAGTGCTGTCTTGTCGTCGTTTAATACCGAGCATGTACATAAATCGTGTGTTTATGTCGTTCGCTAACAGTTTAACTGCGCCCAGCGTCGCTGAAGTGAAGGAAATAACATTAATCAGAGTCCGTTAATTAAATGCCAGTGCATCCCCGCGGTATAGTTTGCGTAATGTTAGCGATGCGCTTGGAATACCTAATGGTGTCAACCTTGGGACGGGGACCCTAGAACACTGTGCCGTACGCCCGACGTGCTGGTATCCGGACCGGTTGGTCTGCGTTAGTCGTATCTTTGGAGATGTACCACCTCAATAGCATCCTTCATTTAAAACGGTGCACGCCAGAGGTGGCGTTAGTAATGGAGTGCAAATGTGTCATTGATCAAGTCTTATCTCTGGTCGGGGAGGAATTGCCGTTGGACGGGTCAGAGGTGGTGGTACGTCTGTGGATTTTCGGCGAATAACGCATATCTCTCTTAAATGGTCACAGGGACATACATTTGCGCATACGTGCAGAATGAGCACGGATATTTGCTCACTAAAAGAATGTGTGAAATGACATTTCGCATGGTGGTCTGTTGTTTTGTCACCGGTTTAAGGTATCGATGTTAACTGATGAAATACTTTATGATAACACGTACGCGTACCGTACCTATTCAATATTACGACAACTGGTGACATTGTCCCTCTTGGTGCCCTGTGCCCTATTTCTCACAACTACAACCCTTCCTGTGGGGTATTTTCCTTGGACCCTCCTCGTGTGCAACGTCTCTGCCGTCTCAGCGTGTGTTGTATCGCGCTGCCTTCGGTGCGTGTCGTACATTCCACATACACAACCATCCGTGTTGGGGTCACAATACATTATCGGAGGTCACAATCAATTATCGGCTCGTGTCCAATGGCCGATGTTTCTTCAATGTGCCCGGCACACATTAAACTTGTCGCACTGGTGTGTCTATGTCGCATCGACGCAAATAGTCGCATGTACGTGCGGGTACGTGGCTTATATGTACGGACTAAGGTGCGAGGAGGGTAAGTACGTACATAGTCTGGAGGTTTAACTCGTCCGCATGAAAGGTGGAATTTATGGTTGAACGAGATAACTGTTTCTTTGTACTTTAACATTATTTTTTGTTTAAACAAAACACTGCAATTAACAATATATGGCTGATCGCATAGAGTGTATTTACATTGAGACCGACGAAATCAGAAAGTGCCTCAATGCTTTGGTTGAAAGTGAGTCAAATTTGGGGTCATGCACTTTTCTCGAAAGTCCATGTATTCGAACGTGAGGGCGATATTTATTGCATTTAAAAAGTGTTAAATCCGTCGCAAATCATATTTTCGAGACACCTAGGAACGTTGTAGTAGTCATCGGTACAAACAAATACTGGCCCCATGTAGACACACGCAAACCGATTCACTGTTCTCCATCCGGTGCTACCAGCTACCCACGTGACCTGTTTGAACGGCAACACTAGTCGGAACATAATATAATCATCGTTTCTCTCCTTGTGCGAATACGCAATAAACTGAGTTTTGTTACAATTACTGGCAGCTAACTATCGACCATCCTCTGCCGCCCCATAACTGCCAGGAAGAATGAATACATTCTTTAAATTTAGCAGTGTTTCTGAACCTTTTTGGGGAGTCACGGACCCCTTTGAGAGTCCAAAGAAAGCTATGGACCTCCCCCCGAAAAAAATGCACACAAACAAGGAAAAATTCGATGAAATAAAACTTTTCACGGTTCACGGACCCCCTGAAGCCCTTAGGGGGTCCATGGACCACCGGTTAAGAACCCCCGATCTATAGCATCATGCGATATATAAACTTACCATGATTAATATCAAGGGAACAAGCGTATTAGCTTTTATTTGAACAGAGGTCATTGATTATAACACAACAAAGTGTTTAGAATTGGAGTTGTCTCCCAATGTGTACATTGCAATTATGGCAACCGACATTGCTGGTAATGGGTCTTAAACGCATTTCAAATCGCAGAATAAACACGAGTCTGTTAAATTGCAATTAACAAATGACAAAAGCAAGATCGTGTAGCCTATCTGTAAAAGCCACCCACCCTGCTACGTAGCGACGCTCACTCCACGTGACACACAGTTATGTGATACCCCACGCGCACGCACACACACGCACACACACGCACGCATGCATGCATGAATTGTTGTATGTGGGCAGTTCCACGGTAACGGAATTACAATTCACAGAATTTGTTGGCATATATGTTTATATTTTCAAGAACAGCATATGCCTAGAAAGGAAAGTTAAATATTATCTGGTAATACCAATTGATGCATATTGAAAAATCTAACAAATGGATGAAATTGCGAACGATATTATTTTGGTAACGGAATTACACAGAACTAATCAACGTCCAATTTCCTATTAACCGCTCCGATTTCTCTTCGTTTCCCATGAATCTAGCTCAGATATCTGTTGTTCAACTTCTGTGCTGTAGTCGTGAATGTGACAGCGCGTCAAACTGATGTAGGGTGAAAGGATGAAGAAACGTCAGAATATATCTATTTTACGCACGCACACACACACACACACACACACACACACACACACACACACACACACACACACACACACACACACACACACACACACACACACACACACACACACACACACACACACACACACACACACACACACACACACACACACACACACACACACACACACACACACACACACACACACACACACACACACACACACACACACACACACACACACACACACACACACACACACACACACACACACACACACACACACACACACACACACACTTTCATGTGAACCTTTTGATGACTGGGGAGAGTTTGATGAACCACACGTGCTCTGACTTTTCTTGTGAACTTGTTAAACGCAGAAATAATTTTTTTAACATTGCTGTTCACGGGTTTTTCAATTTTATCCATCCATTAGAATCAGTCGCAATTCGCATTTATACGGAGTTAAACAATTTAGTGACGTGATAACTGGCCGTTGAAGATGTAGCAGCATTATCTGTCTGTCTGTCTGTCTGTCTGTCTGTCTGTCTGATACCCATAATGTTTGCTGTACACCACTGCATAAAACAGTTCATTGCATAGGAATAATGCATTGTTTTTTATGGCTTGATCAATTTGGCCGTGGTGCATAGAAACGGTGTATATCTTTTTATTTGTGTTGATATTACATTTATTCCACGCCTTCGTTTCTACGATCAAACGGTAATTGCGACCAAAAAGCAAACAATGCACATTTAACGTTGCCCTGTCAGCAAGTGTCATGCTGTCAGAGTTAACATAATTATGTCCGCGTACGGCTGGTTTGCATTGTCACCGTCACAGCCAAAATAAACACACTTCCGCCTTGATAATACCTACTTGTGTAGGGGATTAACTGATACAACTATGCGCTAAATGTCGGTGGTAGTCGATCTGCGACAACGGCCGTACCCTACGACCCCAGACGTTTATGCAATGAGGCTCATTGGAAATTAGGAAATGACATTTATGGGGAACATAGCGGTGTTTAAATGTTACACAATTACCGATATACCATAGTTATATCATGTCTTAATAGTATATGATATTGTTAGCGTAGGCTTCGCTGTTTATTGGTCCCAATGACAATACAAAATTAATTTTATACGTTCACATATCAACTGCGAGGCCTATATAGAAAGCGTAATGAATAAAGAGAACTCTTGTTTTGTAATTAAATGAAACCTTTGGGGCATAAGTAATGTGCATACGTTATGATTAGTATTCGCGTGTTTGTGTGGGATGTGTACAATCTTACCGCGATTGTATTTCTATTACGATATATGAGGAATGATTTCAAAATCAAAAGAAAACTTTTTAATGAATACTTAATCTCTATACAGTGTAGTTAACGTAACAATTCAGAATATCAGCTACAGTCTATTGATCTTTATATTGAACTACAGAATCGTGTGGTTATGAACTTGTTAAATATTGTTTATTTATGTTTATGTCAAAGATCGATGCGCATAATATTTTCATGCGGCCATCCAGTCACGTAGCGATAGCATATCGTGTCCATCTTGTTTGCAAACCAACTTAGCTTGGACGTTTGTGACATATGTGTCAGTCAAGGATTAGCTGTATGACAGTCGACACGTGGGGCAGGATTCTTGAGTGAGACGATACATGCGTACACGCAAGATTACGGCCTTCGACAAGCTTCGTATCTTATCAGTGTGTGTTTCTGGTACGAGCGTCTATTGACATACGAATAGAAAGCAACACGGCGAGGAGCTATGATAGCGTCGTGATAGCAGACACAACCGTGAAAGATATGGGGAAATTAAATGTATGTTATTTTAATTCGGACCTATTACGTTTCTTGAATGACAAGGCTGGGTATATTTTACGTGATGCAAAACACGCATAACAGTCACATATTATGTGATAGGATATTGTCTAACTGAATTCCCCCATCGGGGGTTAGAGACAGAGACGACCACTCTGTGTGTGAATCCACGACGGGTTACGCATCTACCCCCTGTGTGGGGTCTTTTACTTCCCCTGGCATAGACACCAGGTAGAAGGGACCAACGGCTTCTAGTGTTTGATCCAAAGGACAGGCAACGTGTGGTAAACGAAATTGCCCTAGTTTCGAAACGGCAGTCGGTGGATTCAACCGCCGGTCCTCTCCACTGACAGTGCGGCACTCTAACCGCCGAGCCACAGCGCTTCACAGCCTGCTTATGTTTATGATTTCGAACATCCCGTTTCCTGGAACCCCTTAAACAATTTCTCGGCTGAACAAATGCCAACATTCTCGGAACCACGCTAATAATCTCACTATGATGTCGTTATAAATGTTCGCCCTTTGATCCACGGGTTATTCGGCACTCACACTTTCCGTTATGATATTTATTTATTATTGGCCACGCAACAACCGTGCTTGGCGCTTGTCAAGTGGGCATCCGTCTTGTGAAGCGATTTACCACTTGGGCGTGGAAGACAAATGCGATTCGGCAGCTGATGAAAAGTCTGCCTATAATTAGTTCATACGACTATTAGACCATGTAAAACATCCACATGGAAGTGATATATCTCGTTAGGTTTTTACAGGAACAGTTACATCAGCCACCTGCACACTCTACGCACTGACGTGACAGCGTTTAGTAGGTAAATTATGAAGGCGTGGGTTCTATCACATCGTCCCATCGACGATGCATCGCTCGTGCCTGGCATCGCGATCAAAGCAATCATCTCATTTGATCTCTGATGGGCTGTCTAAATTATCTATCATTAAAAATGAATCAAGAAAATTTGCTATCAAATACACGATACTAAACGGTGGCGGAACCAATTGCAGTTTTACTTATTGATCGTGATCATTAGTTGGGCTATTTATATATCGTGACGCAGAAATCTTGAACTGGACAGGATATGTGTTGGCAGGATATCTCCTCACGGAATATTCAATCACACTGTGATATGTTCCGAGGTTAGTATATTGAATGCACGCTTGGAATGTAATCAACCGTTGTGTTGGCGTTGTTACGATCCCAAATACTATATAAACTATACAAGTGAATACTCATTCAAAGAAAGCGAGGTAAGGGCAAACTATTACTCAACGCTCGATATTTCCATATGTTTTAACGTTTTACCAGACTCTATTTGTTGACCGTTATCGAACAACGGAAGAACACGACGACAGGCTACGTATATGTTGCGAAAACACACGTCAAACAATATAACCACACACTACATCTATACTATAAAACAATTTGTGCCTGTGTCTGTTTATCCGTCTGTCTGTTTTGTTCCCTTACATCTCAGTAAGGAGAACAATCCGATTGTTAGCATCACTATGTCTGTTTGCCACGATTGTTCCGCGTTACGTAATCTACGTCAAATATCCACATAAGTTCCTTCGTATGAGACGAACGCCTCGTGAAACCGGCCCTGGCTCATGGTTTCTAGGATGTGAAGTTGCACCCATCGTTGCCATTGGCGTTGCCCACCAAAACGTGACTTGGTAGAGCAAGGAGTCATAATCTCTTGCAGTTACTGCCTTTTCTCCCGTGCAACGCCGGATAACTTGGACATTTTGCATGCGTGTGTGCGTGCTTGATTGTGTGCATATATTATAAACATAGCAAATAAATTATATTCAGGTAGAACAAAGACTGTGTAACACCAAGATTGCCACAATATCATTAGTTACATTATGTGCGCCATATTTTCTCAATGTGTGCGCCATATTATCTCAATATGTCACAGCTGCTGATGTCCAGTATTCGTCTAGCAAAAAAACGTTATTGCTTCAAAGAAATCAGTCCTATGAAATACGCCCCTGGGCCTTGTCGATGACGACTGTGCCAATAATTCGTGCATTAAATCTCTACCAAATTGACGTGTTTAATATAACACCGATCAGTCAAAAACTCATTTTAACATCACCACCGACGGCCTAGTCATTAGCGCCGACACCAGTAGCAACAACACCATCATTACTCATACCGGCGTGAACACTCGTCATCATGCCGGCGTAAGCACTCGTCATCATACCGGCGTGAACACTCGTCATCATAGAGGACGATAAATGTGTGAAACAATATATCTACATGGTACTGATTGTTTTGCTTAACTGCTGGTAGCGTGAATATGCTTAAATTTTTTTTACAAATATCTCAGAAAGGCGGGTTACACATATATGACAAATTGTTGGACTCTCGATAAGCCGGTGGTTTCCTTGTCCACGTGCGATCTCGTGTTTTGCTTAGGATGGAAATCTTGTTTGTTGAGATTGGTGTTGCCCGCAACTTAACTCGAGAGAGAGAGAGAGAGAGAGAGAGAGAAACTAATTTTGGAATATATACGGTGTAAACAGCTCGGAGGTTGTCAGTTTTCAGATGACACAGTCAACTAACCGGGTGGCAACGTGTTTCTACAGAACGAGTCAAACCAGCGAAATCCTTACTCGGGATAGTCGCGCCACACAACGGATAAGAACAGCACCAATGTTTGCACGTTGTTAGTTGCATTTCGGTTGTTGCGTGCAACCATATAAAATTGTAGTTTTGGAAAATAACTAATGAAAAACTGTAACCTTTTATACAAATGATAAAACCGTTTGCGCCAGCGTGGCTGCAGATGTGCGTGACTGCACTATATGTTGTGCAATAAATGCCGGTAAATGCCAACAACACGTTTTGACGTAAGCCTATCTACGGCGACTGTTGTAGGCTGTTTTATAGGTTGCTTTATTAACAACGGAATAGCCGTGCTAATGGCATGTTGAAAGGATTTCGCGACAATGCGATGTTTTATTATTTGTGTAACTTGGCTACGATAATCGATTTTGGAAATGTAGAATGTCACGCACCACAACATTTCGTCACGCCATGTTGCTGATCGCAACGGTCTATTGACCACCGATATGCAACACTGCAAACGGATACGGTCCATTTTGTACAGTAGACGTATCCCGGTTACGATTTCCATTATAATGTCATTGAACTTTCCAACCATTTCGTGATCCCTTCGTGACCTTTATGCTGTGCTGCTTTCATCTAATTGATGCATTCGAACTGTAGGAGGCGCCGTAGTGTTGTGGTTAGCACTACGGCATTACACGACAGAGTTCTGAGTTCAAGGGGTAAGACCACAGTTGACCTTCCTGTTTATTGTTTCACACGAATGTAGGGCGTATGCAATTGGAAGAATTGGGAACTTAATAAATTAATATTATGTGACATGAGTGCCTTTGAGCAGGAATATGCACAGGTTTGTTTGTAGAAGCTATTGGCTGTGAAACAGTGCATTTTTTAAAGAGTTTAACTGGCGGAGGGATTTATGGGAATTTTTCTGCTATAGGCTACGTGGGCGCATGAATACATGGCTATTTTTGTAAATATTGAAGGGCATCGCACGTGGGTGCGCTGGTGAGCATGTCAGTGAGTTGATGGCAGTTGCTGTGAAAAAGTTTCATAATTTTTGATGGTCAGGTTTTCTTATAATCAGACGAAACGTTAACATGGCCACCAATGCCATATTGTGGTCTGACCCCTCAAGACCCGGACCGGACATGGGTACATTTGATGTAAAAACCTGGCTCTCAACATTGGAGACTGTGCATCTCTCGTGACTCGGATGATCACGTTAATGTAGGTCATATCTCATATAATTGGGGACGTAAAATAACAATTGAGGACGACATGCACCCTGGCAGTGACCACCCTCAATGCCAGCATATAAAGGTCGGCTTGGCGATAATGGTCTTTAAAAAGCTAGTTGAATGAGACCTCGAAGCACCATACAGTTGTAGTAACCACAACATAGAGACTAGTCAGTTAATAGAACGTAGCCGAGTGCTGGAAACAACTCGAACTACAACTAGCAAACTTGAAAAACATTAAAAATTGCTGCATACATTCAGCAACAAACATGAATGGCGTCATTGTCAACTACACCATGACATAGGAAAAAATTACACCCACCGTTTCCACTGCAGCCTTTTTGAAATGTTGACCCCCACACCGATGAATTTCGAAATAAAAAATATACCGACCATCCCCGTGGGCCCCCGGGCACGCCTACAAAATGTACGGAGACGGAGATATGAGGCAACAGACAGACATACACAGCCACTCCCTGTTTTATAGTATTATATGTAACTGATGGTCGCCTGTTCTTCTTGACTCTTCCGTGAGCTACAAGACAAGTTATTTGTTGACACCCGAGACAACAGCAGAGTCTCGCGGGAAAGACTTGTGCAATCTGTGGCTGACATCGAGGCACGCGGATATTTACGGCCACATAAACAGTCGAAACAGTTCATCCGCGGACGCCTAAAACTGATTTCTGATTCGCGCGAGTTTCCTGTGCTTTTTATTACGTCGTTTGTCTCGGCTGTTGCGGCAGATCACTGCAACTGTTTCACTGTTTTATTTCCGAGTTCATGACACACGAATGAAGTGCCAGTTATTTTAAGATGATACTCCCCATTGGCAAGGTTTGCTGCGTGGTAAATTATTGTTGAACAGGGATATGGTCATATTTGAGGACTGCGACACGTATGATGTGCCGAGATTGAAATATATTGGTCAAACGTTTGTCAGAGTTTAGATTTGTGTCTACAAAGTAGCCGGTAATCACCCGACGGTTATTGCACCGACGTGTGCCAATTCGCTGCAGGAATTATATATGCCTGCCCAATCTAGTTTTGACAATGTCTACCGAGACAACGATTAGTCATAGTCCATTACAGTTCTGCACAGCTGTTGACGTAAAAACGTCTTTTGGTCGGCACCTGAATAAATCTCTCACTGTGGCTGCGTCTAGGTGTATTGCTATTTGCATTTGCTGTGAGATTGGCATAATTTGTTATGCGTGTTTTTTCACTATTGTTAATGAAATGATTCTTCATTTGCTTCTAACGCGTCCTCCTGTTTTATCACTGCATGTCTACAGATCTGGTGGCTATTCATACGGGTAAGCAAGTTTAATTGGCTGTGGAACTGTTGTCACTGGTCGTACGGTAATATGGACATTTCCTTTGAAATTGGGCGCGTGCAACACGCCGACCAACACAGCAATTGGGACAAAGTACAACTGACTCAGTGTCATGGCGTGTGACAAACTGACACATCTACGTTTCCACAGGTCGATCTGCCCGGCGTACAGTAGTACAACAACCCTATCCCTGTATCGCAGGATGGTTGAAACTGTTTTTGTATGCTGGAGCTTGGACGAAAACTCCGGTTATTTGATTAGCAGATTCGTTGGCTCCGTGTGCAGTATGTAATGTCGTGTCCACGGACTGACGGGAGGGAACATCTTATGCTGGCCGTGTCTAAAACGTCAGTATCTGGTTAACTTAGAAACGACATCCCCCGTACATCCCGGTCACTGGCACCGGTTTTGGCGAGTACGAGTACATTGGTGATGGCTGAGTACGAGTACGTATTGTATGATATAATAAATTATTAGGAGTAGCACATTTTAAAAACAAAACTTATTAATTTATTTATATAATTGAGGAACAACTGATATTATGCAAAGGCAGTTTACCATAAATGTGGCGTGATATATATATATATATATATATATATATATATATATATATATATATATATATATATATATATATATATATATATATATATATATATATATATATATATATATATATATATATATATATATATATATGGGCTCTCTGATTAACCCATTGACATACTCAACACGTGTACACTCACTTAAACCAATCATTACCTAGGATTACCATTTCAGAAAAACTTCGCCAATAAACGTTTCTGTAATGATCTCAACAGAACTGGTAACTGCTAAATCCGCTCAGTGTTAAGCAAGTTATAAAATAAAGCAATTAGCTGAGGTCTGAGGCACCAAACCACCTCTCTTACATCTGCTCTCTCAAACCCTAGATGTTGTTTTGTTAGCACCTGACTGTTAATTGCACTTATCATCTGACCACTTTCTGATTTGTAGATTATGTAGAGAGTCAGGATCTGCTCACTACAAAACACGTTTACCAAGAGCATGTGCAACTGGATTCACAAATCAGACAGTGTCAATGTAGGTTTACTCTGCATTGTACACAATATGAGGCTTATTAAGCAATGCTATAAAACAGTGCATCAGGTGCAAACCTTACAATAATAATGTATTTATTATAATAAAAAATTATAACCATTAGATAAGTAATTTATCAGACTGCATTTGTTGGTCTCGCCCCATAATTACCTATGTAATCAATGTAGTGAGTTTACTAGTGAGAAGGTTTGTCCAAACTGAAACAAAGTGGTTGTGTGCTAATATGAATAAAGACTACTGATGCTGTTTGATTTGAATTACCATAGAAATAGACTCGGCTAGTTCCTGACACTGTCCCTCGTTGGATCAACAAAGGCATTTTAAGGCTAATTGATGAATGGCCCCTTCACTGTGGACTTCCTGGCTTAATTAAACAAACACAAGGATTACAGCATGAACTGGTTACTAGCATAACTGTCTGCTTAAGGCTAACAATAGGTTTCTGACTAGGAAAAGATGCTGCCTTTAGTGAAGCATTTAGATAGTTTTGTTATGTCAATCAGAAATATTGTATTTGAACATTTCAGATGCTCTATGGAAGTATTTAAATAAAAAATATTTTCATTCTGTTTACTACAAATACTTGATAAAACTCTATTTAAAATAAATCATAAATCATTATCACAGCATCATATTTTAAAAAGTACTCAGATGTACTCATAACATTTTAGTACATTGATCATGAGTACGAGTACATAACCAATAATTTCCACGTACTTCAAAAATGTACTTGAGTACACGAGTACCGAGTACATCGGCCCCAGGTCTGGAGTAAAGTATGCACTGCATACACGGGTAAATTCAATCGCAATTTCCGGATGATATAAGTCAACTAAATGCGAGTTCAGTATGCGGTACACTGCGGGAAAAAAATGCGATTATTTTTCATGATGGTAATGATACTGCTAGAGGCCAAACAGCTGTAAGACTGCGAATGTCAGCAATGGGTGAGCAAAATCAGAACAGACAATGTGATTCGTGATAAGACTGGTCAGAACAAAAGAAAAGTAATTAAGAATTCATTAGAACTGCAAGCAGTAAAATGAAGATGATGTGCAGAATCAGGAATAAACAAGCAACATGTATATGCCACGTGACGAGAAACAGAAATTTAGAACATCTGGAGACAACGGGAAAGATCCGGGGGGGGGGGAATAGAGAAGCAGAGGTCCGTAACGAATTAAAATCCTCGATCGGTCAAACAGCATGGCTAAGAAAGTGCATATTCCAGCTGCTTGAAGACACCAGTGATCGTGGGAAATGGGGGATCGTGACCGTCTTCACGAGACACGGAAACTGATGACGAATAGTAGCACCGACGCCGTAATATCTTCAGGAAATACATAACACGTGTGGCATTGGCGCTGATGCAACGAGTGTACACAGCAGTAAGTGTTATTGGTGTATGAAGGAACAGTAAATGTCACATTCCGAGCACAACTAATTATAAGATGAAGCACTTTTATTTGACACCGTTGTTGTATCAATCAGGTTGTTCATTGATTTCATGCGTTTATTATTACCGCCAGTTATAAACATGTTATTAAAGCAAGGTGTTAGTGCAGTGCACATGAATAATTCTATCGGGATGCAAAGCGTCGAACGTTTGAAAGAAAGTCGTAACTGCCACCCGTCAATCACTGTCACTGCAAGTGCAAAGTAAACAAATTCTCGTCGGCTTAAATTGGCCAGAAACGTAACGGCGACACCCGTGGAGTTGCAACGACCACATTGGACACCCTGGCTAAGATTTATACGGCCACGACGACATTGCCGAAACAATAAGCATTGTTGACTGACAGCGTATAGAGATGCACCAATTCATGCGTGGAGACACATTCCATGGCATGCCGAGACTCAGTGCCCGTAGGCTGTAGCTCACAAGTCCGGAGCCGGAGAATCACTTTGTTGGTCCAAATTGAAAAGAATTATATTCCATAACAATATGTTAATTTTTTATGCGAAACAAAATACTTGTAATGTCTAATAAGTGCGATTCATTAAAAGCATTCGGTTGCATATATATATATATATATATATATATATATATATATATATATATATATATATATATATATATATATATATATATATATATATATATATATATATATATATATATATATATATATATATATATATATATATCGATTCTCTGCCATTCTCGGTTATTCTCTCATGCCATATCGAGAGATCTGTTAGCACCATTCCTCCATCTTATGTTCAATCTTCGCCTTCTACCTCATATGTTTCCAAGCTCTCTTTGTCAATCCCCCTCATTCTCTGTATGGGTCCTGCCCATCACAGTCTCCTCCCCATTACCTCCACCCTCGGGTGTTTCTTAATTCTCATCTCTTCTCTTAATTTCTCCATATTCCTTCTGTATTCTCGTCTCACTTTACATATTATCTGAACACAGTTGTTCTCTGCAAAAGTAGCTTCTTCTCCTGTTTCTCTGTCAGTGCAGTTGTGTTCAACCCATATACACAAACTGGCTTCCAACACCGAGACGGCTGGACAATTTTACTTCAGATAAACGAAGTCGTGTAGGAGTGCCGAAGTTCATAATCATGGCCTTTCTGCTAACATCGATTTTGTCAGGCCGACCCATGTCACATTATTCTTTCTCCTTTGAAAGCTTCTCTCTCGCCTTAGTCCGCGGTAGTTCGACGCCAAATGGCCCATTAACCATTGATTTCATCACTGGTCTGTTCTCCTTTGACCAGGACAG